>ML827065.1:0-43331 GCA_009831015.1 Picea engelmannii | reverse complement strand
TATATATATTATGCATGCATCAATAGTTATACATATTATTATCACACCACTCCCTACTAGTTTATTAGACTCACCAAAAACACTTATTTTTTAAAATAAAATTATAGTTTTTATATATGTCCTTTTATCGATAGAATATGGTTCCTAGAAGTTCAAGGAAAACAACTTATTGCATGAGAACAATGCAATTTCCTTAAGTTGTATAAAAATGTAATATATTTGAATTATCTATAGGTTTAAATTAATGTTGTATCTTGGTTAAGGAGTGTCGTGTAAATTCCAAGGGACAACTGAGGTGAAAACCAATAAATGTGAGTGGGGATGTCCAAGAAAGTTTGTAAGGAGATTAGGTTTTTATAGAAATATTATCTTAGCAAGAAGTCGCATACCTTGATGAGACTCTTACTCATTTTGTCGTAGGATTAAAGAGATTATAATACCATAAGTTATATTTGAGTTCCTATGAAGGCTCATCATAGAAACTGACCATGAGCTCTGCTTCCAATAAATATTTTCTAACTATGTATTGAATCAACAAAAAGGAAAAGAAAACTTCCTATATTAAATCAAATGAGAGTGATGCCTAGCTCCCATGGTAACACTATCTATGCTTGATAGATGATATGAAAACCTATAAGAAAAGAAAACTTCCTATATTAAATCAAATGAGAGTGATGCCTAGCTCCCATGGTAACACTATCTATGCTTGATAGATGATATGAAAACCTATAAGAACCCTCAGAGTCCAAAAGAATGTGTTGAAAATGATATCATATGCATTTAGGACTCTCGACCATCATATTAGAATTAGTAAGAAAGATAGAATTGGGACTCATGAATATAAGAATTAAGATTTTCCCTTGTTGGGATTCAATGAGCTCTAGTCTTCCTTTGCTTCAGCTGAAGCCTGCCTCGGACAATCTATCAACTTCAATTTTTTCTCCTTGTATATATGTGCAAAGTTAATTTGAGAAAAGGAGAGTGTAAACTCTTGACATCTCTAAATGGTTGAGGAAGCACGAAATTCAATAGAGTAGAGATCCCTTTCATCCATTGTATCAGTGAGAGAGAATCACCCATAATTTGAATTTGTGACACTACTTTTTTTAGAGCAAGAGAAAGGAGGAGGTACATCCCTTAGTCCCTTTCTTTTGAGGATAACCTTGTGATGCTACATCAAAAAATTCCTAATGTAAGGCTTCACTTACTAGGAACATTGAGATTTGAACAAAAGGAGGGGTAGAGGAGTATCCAGGAAAAACACGTAAACTAGTGAGGCTTTGAGAGACACACTTGAAGGTTAGGGTACTCAAAGATATTTATGTTTCTATCCATCTATAATCACTAGGACATGGTTAGGGGTAGATATTTGAATGTTTTTGTGTTCTTGTTATAATGTTATTTCCTTAAGGATTCCTTTATAGATTTCCATTTCCAAGTGTTATGCTAAGGCATCCAATTTCCTTCCAAGCCTACTTTATGAAAAGGAAACATAGAATAAGATGGTTGTTATTCTACAAATTTTACTCACAAATAATGCAACTTACCTTCATAGGGATTCATAGTATTTTTTTTTGTTTTCTGTCGGAGGTTAAAGATCTATTGTATAGGTGAAGCCATATAAGAAAAAATTCTTTGCTTGGAAATTTCTATCTCCATAACAACTTCCACTACAAGATTAATGGTGGATTGCTTCCTTTATATCCCAAACTAATATAGAAATTTTTGGGCTCATATTTTCTTGAGAGAATCATTTACCAAAGGATTTCTTCCTCCATATCGCAGAGGATGACATTTCATCTCTTGAAGGAGGGAAAATGAGGAAGGTGCATAGATAGGGCGGAGATGGGGATGACGGAGAGAGAGAGAGAGTAGGTTAAACGTTGTTATTATTTATTTTTTGTCTTTTTATCATTGTAGTGGATACCTTTTATGTTAATTTAACATCAAAATTATGTTGTGCTAACATTAGAGTTGCAACATGTTTATTAAAAATGATTTAATTAGTTTAATTGGTTTAATTATTATTATCCATCAATTTTGTTATTATTAGTAATTGTTAAACAATTGTGAATATTATTATTAATTATTTAAATTTTATTTATTTTTTTCAATGGAAAAAATCTAATAATTTTATTAAAAGTAACAAAATTACAAAGAGTAAAATACCATAATTTATTTTTTTGTTCCTCTCAAAGGTCATTTTACAAAACTGACCATGAGGTATTCTTCCAACAAATATTTCTCATTGTACGTTGAATCAACAACAAGGAATAGAAGACTAGTTATTTTAAAGCATATGATAGTGTTTCCTAGCTCCCGTGATAACACCATATATGACTGATAGATGATATGAAAAAACTTTAGGAAACCATGACATCAAAATTGGTAAAAAAACTAAAACTAGGACTCATGAATCTAAGAATTAAGTTTTCCTTGTTGGAATTCAATGTTATTCAATCTTCCCTCTTTCATCTCTAGTACAATCTTGGACAATCTATCAACTTCATTTTTTTTTGTCTTAGTATACATGTAAAAAGGTAATGTGAGAAAAATAAGATTGTAATCTATTAATGTCTCTAAATAGTGGCCCAAGAATGAAATATCATTAGAGTATAGATCCTTTTCATCCATTGTATCACTGAGGGTGAATCAAATCACCCATAATTTCATTTTTTTATAATCACTTTTTAAAAAAATTAGTAATGAAGATGATTCCCTCAACCCCTTCCTTTTGACGAATATCTCATGATGATACATCAAAAAAATCCTAATGTAAGGCTTCATTTTCTTGGCACATTGATATTTGAACAAAAGTAGGGATAGAGGAGCATTGAAGAAAAACACTTACTATAGTGAGGTTTTGAGAGTCCGAGTTGAAGGGTAGTGTATCCTTACCCTCAAAGAGATTTGTGTTTCTCCCTAACTATAATCTATAAGCCACGATGAGGGGTAGAGAGTTGAATGATTTTGTGTTCTTGTTATAGTGCTAGGTCCTTAATGATTCCTCTATATATTTCCATTTCCAAGTGTTACACAATCTATTAAGGCCTTGTATTTCTCTACAGGTCTTCTTTGTGAAAGGGAAACTTAGAATAAGATGGTTTTTATTCTTCACATCTTCTTCGTAGAGACTGCACCTTCCCTTCCTAGCATTTTTTTTAATGTGCTAGTTTAAATCTCTACTATTTATGAGAAGCCACATAAATAAATAAAAAATTATCGTGAATTTGTATTTCCATAATGGCTTCAACTAGCATGTCAAGGGTTGATTGTTTCCTTTGAACGCGAGAGTCAGTGGATTTTACACTCATATTTTCCCGAGAGAATCATTTACGAAAGGATTTATTCATGCATATTAGAGAGGATGAAATTACATCTCTTGAGACAATATGTATAAGATTTCGTATCATCCATTTCATCTTTTCTCACTTCTAGGTCTCTACGTTAGACCCAACATTTCTATATATATTGTTTTCCACTTGGTTAATGGCAATGTGATGAAGGGTTTGATATCCTTTTGAAGAGAGGTATTAAATGAAGGGTAAGGGTATATTGTGTGAGTTAATTCTCCCAAAAAATGGGTCAATTCTTAACGCAACATTATTTCCCTTTCCTTCATTCAATATAAGCCAATTCCCAATGGGAACGATTTTAAATAATATAATAATTTTGAGCTTTTTTAATGGGTGACCTTATTCATTCCTTAATAATTTTGAGCTTCAGACCCTGGGTTGCTCTGAAGCGTCAAGGAGATACTTGATGAGTTTCTTTTAAAGCTCAGGAGGTATGGCAGCGTTATGAAACCGCAGCCAGTGTGGTATGAGTCCACAGGGAGAGAGGACTCCACGTCGGTGGTGTTATAACCGTAGGATCTGTTCGGGAGGGAAGGTGAACCCTTGTAACTGTTAGATATGGAGAATGTGCACAAGGTTTAAAGCCTTTGGATACTGTACAGGAGGTTACGGCCACACCAAGAGTTTAAAATCGGGAGGATCGTGATTCGTGAGATCACTGTGGGATTTGCCGTCAACCGTCCGAGTTGACAGAAGTTGCACAGGGTTTAAGTCATCATGGGTAGAGGAGAAGTCCCGGAGAGACGTTGGGATATTGGAGTCATCGGGGTTTTAGAAGTCGAGAGAACCGAGACCTTGTGAGTCTCGAAACACCGAAGAAACCATAGCCATGAATCTCGGGTGGACACGCGTCAGAAGATTCGAAGAGAGTCGAAAATCGGCGTATCGAAGATCCTGAGGACAGGATAATCTCGCAACTTGAAATCACGAAACGCGATATCCCGACAGGATAAGGAAGTAGCGTGGGGCCACAGCGGAGTTGGTGATGTGGACAAGTGGCAGCCATCGGATTCGTCGGGATATAGGGGGTCTTGGTGACAATGTGTTTATGCACTTTGGATTCGCGAAGTCCAAAACCCCGACAGAGAAGAAAGTACCACCATGCGGCCAGTTGTCAGCACGCCGGAAAGGAGGGAAGCGCTATTGTGGGAGCCAGTTGTCCATATAGCGGCGAGTCGGGATTCGGAGAATCAGAAATCGCGGGGACATGAAGCCCATGCATTGTGAAACGCCGAACCCCGAAACCCCAACGAGAGGTTTGACTACGGTCATGGGGTAGAGGTCACATGGACCTTGGCTTAGCCGTGAAGGGCTAAGGAAAAAGGCGCATCGGAAAATCGGGGATCGGAAGTTCGTGAAGACAGGAACTCATATCGTCAGGGATCATGAAACCTCAACACCCAAAGCTTCAATCGGGAAGATGTACCCCGTAGACACCTAAAGAGCACCACGTGCTAGCGAGTGTGAAGACAAGGAAAGAGGGGTGGGACCCCAACGATGTCACCAAAGGTGACGTGGACCTTCCAGAACGTGCTATGTCCCATCATAGTTAAGGGAGACAACGGTGTTGTGGGGGTCAGAGTTAATTAAACCCAAAATTTTGGATTTCGGGGAATTGTAGTAAAAGGGAGTAGGAGGTCACTATTGCATAGTGAACTTCCAGGTACCAAAAACCCGAGGTTTCGAAACCCGAAGTACCGAGAAATTGAAGTTTCGAAAACAAGAAATTTGCAGAGCCTATTGAGAGCTCGGAAAACTTATTTTAAAATGGAAATGTATTTTATTTTACTCAAACTGGCTTATAATATTGTGGTTGTTCGTGAAGGTTTAATGGCCTAACAATTTTAAATTGAATTGCACAGTGCGTGTGCAGATTTCAACGAAGGTCAGAACCCCAGTTAATCAACGTTGAGTATGGAGTGGGGAAAAGTGAAGTTTACCCCTGGAATAGAAGATGAACGAGAAGGAAAGTATGTTAACCTGGGAGTCGAAGGATCGAACTCTAATGGGCATGGAAAAGAGATGGATAAGGAAGGACATATGATGAAAATCATTGAAGGGCTGCAAAGAGAGGCCAAGGAGTGCCGAGCTGATAGCCAAAAGCTCATGAAAGTCAAGGATCGGCAAGGGGAATTAAGCTTAAGATTCCTAAAGAGCCGGGAAAGAATAGAGAAGAAACTTGAGAGGGGGAGAGACTCAGGTACGACAGAGAGTTGCAGAAATCTTGGGAGAAGAAGTAGATCAAGGAGTGGTAGTCGACATCATAGTCGCTCTCAAAAACATTCGGACAGGGAGACACACAGCAGTTCGAGCACGTCCCCTACCAGAAAACATCAAAAATATGGAAAGGAGGAACTGAAGGGAGAGATGAACAAAATTAAGCCTCCAACATTTGATGGAGAGAATAAGAAGGAGGAAGATGCTGAGACCGGGTTACTTGGCAAGAAGAAATACTTTCAACTGCAGAATTATTTTGCCCGTACAGAGGGAAGAATTGCAATGTACCAGTTGAAAGGAAAAGCATCCATGTGGTGGGATCAGTTTGTGCAGGTGAAGCACATAAGAGAGAAAGAGGTCACGTGGAAGGAATTTAAGAGGTATTTCGAGAATAAATATCTAACTAAAAGATACTATGACAGAAATATGAAGGAGTTCTTTGAACTCAAGTTGGGCAGTATGACTATTGATGAGTATGAACGAAGTTTTCTGGAACTACTGAGGTATGTTCCATTCATCAAAGACGAGGCTGTCAAAATTCATAGGTATCTGAGTGGACTGCCACCTTCCATGGGTGACAAGAGTCAATATGATGATCCTAAGACCATGGAAGAAACCATAAGAAGGGAGAAATGCCTATATGAACAGTAAAGGTAAAATCCTACCTTTCGGAAGGCTTGGGATGACCAGAAGAGGTTTAAGAAAGAACAGAGGCAGAAGGGAAGCAAGCCTTCCTTTTTCAGAAATAGTCCTTGGGGACAGTCATATTTTAAAGAGCCCAGGAAAGTTGAAGGGAGTGAGAAGATGCAAAGGCCTCCACCCATGGAGTGTTGGGGCTGTAAAGGGAATCATCGGTACAGAGACTGCCCCCATAGGAAAGACAAAGCAAGAATTGTCCATATTGTTCAACAAGCTGAAACATTGGAGGATATGGGCAGCAGAATGCCAAGGATCTACGCAGCCCTGGACAACAAGAAAGAAGAATTTCAATCACACATGATTGAAGTGGAAGGTATGATCAACAATCGACCACTTGTTATTTTAATTGATTCAGGGGCTAGCCATAGTTATGTAGATCCTAGAGTGGTGGAAAGCTTGCATCTAACGAGAAGCAAACATGAGAAGTCTTGGTTAGTACAGTTAACCACAGGGACCAAGAGGAAGGTCACTGAATTGGTTAAGTCATGTTCAGTGGACATGAAAGGAATGAGCACTAAGGTTGAATTGAACATTCTGCCTTTAGGCTCATATGATTGCTTAATTGGGATGGACTGGTTGGACCAACACCATGCCCTTCTGGATTGCCGAAACAAGAGATTTACATGTCTGGACGAAGAAGGAAACCAGGTAACAGTCCAAGGAATTCCCCGAGCCGTGGCTGTTAGAGAAATATCATCCATGCAGCTAAAGAAATGTTACCGGAAAGGCTGTCAATTATTTGCAGCCCGGGTGGAAGAAGTATTCCAAAATGCGGTCTCGAATCTGCAAGACCACAGGGTGCTCAAATAATTTGAGGACGTGTTTTAGGATGTGCCTGGACTACCTCCGAAGAGGGACATCGATTTTTCTATAAATCTGATGCCTGGAGAAGCTCCAATTTCAAAGGCTCCTTATAGAATGAGCACACCAGAGCTGAAAGAGTTGCAACTGTAGCTCGAAGAGCTACTAAAGAAAGGGTACATTCGTCCCAACGTGTCACCGTGGGGAGCCCCGGTCCTATTTGTGAAGAAGAAATATGGAACGCTGAGGCTGTGCATTGACTTTCAGCAGTTGAATAAAGTCACTGTCAAGAACAAATATCCTCTGCCAAGGATTGATGATCTTTTTGATCAGTTGAAGGATGCGAAAATATTTTCGAAAATAGATCTTCGATCTAGATATCACCAAGTGAGAATAATGGATGAGGACATCACCAAGACTGCCTTCATAACAAGGTACTGTCACTATGAGTTTACAGTTTTTCCGTTTGGACTGTCCAACGCGCCTGCTGTCTTTATGTGCCTAATGAATGGAGTGTTCAAAAATTATTTGGACAATTTTGTCATAGTCTGATAATAGCCAAGTGGATGGGGCTATCTCAGTGTGAGTCTCGAGGATCAAAGGGAGAATTTCAGTGCAACCATAGAGGAGGGCGCACTTACTTCATCCTGACAAATGGAGAAATCAACAAGGGCGCAAACCCCGGGTTGGTGCGCCCTCCTTTTTGCCTCAAGAAACTTGTAGAAAATTGACTTGCTCCTTGAGAGATTGGCTAGCTAACGGAGTAATATTTCTCTCAGATGTGGAAGCATGGAAAACAAAGCAGCGAGGGTGAAGCCATGAAGAAAGATGAACTGTCTAACCCTGAGAATGCCCAAAAATGAAAATGCATCAAAACGTGAAATGAAAACTCAGATAACAAAATCAAGTGAAACACATAGCTTCAAGAAAAATACAAGAAAGATTTATTTGAGTCTCGTTTCACCTTATATACTGAGGGAACCATTTATTTACATATGCATATTTGAATAACATCAAAAGATGAAAATGGGTCGAGCCTAGTTGGCTGAATTGTGCACCCTAGGTGGTCATTCCCCTAGGTGGGTGTTCCCCTAAGTGGCCTCCTTGGCCCAAGATTTGCCTAATGTGATCCCAGTGTGGGTCAGGCTTCCTAATCTCTTGATCCACTATTGGATTCCCTTCTTTCTATAGTCCATTGGCAACATGCTCGAAAAGTACATAGACAGAGCAAGTACTAAATATCAATACTCTTGTGCTCATATTTGTGTTGAAGTTGACTTAGAATATAAGTTATCATAAGCCATAAAACTGACTATAGGAGATTGGTAGAGCTTCCAGAAGCTAGATTACAAACATTTTTCATTGAAATGAAGACAATGCTACGATTATGGGCATTTCCAGAAGAACTGCCCAAAAATCCCTCAAACCTAGCAAGAAAAAGATCCAAAAGAGGGGTGGAAGCAAGCCAAAAGACATAATAAAAATCCTAAATCAGGACTGCATAAAGAGGGGGAAAACCCTAATCCCTTTCCATCTAGAAAGGAAGCTCCAATGCAAAAAACATAGCTCGAATATGGTAATATTTTTTTCCATCCTAGAAGACTAAGCAACCGAAGGAAACATGGTTGAAAATGACCCACCCATCACCCCATCCATCCCATAAAAAGAAGAATCATATCCACCTACGGTTACCAACCAGCCCCCTCCCAAGAAGACCGATCCCCAATCAATCAACAAGATCTAGGGACATAGGAAGTTCTATAGGAAGAAGAGGAAGGAGAAATGGGACCATTCCAAAGCACTAAGAAAACATCAAGGAGAGGAATAAAATCAACAAAGGAGCGCAGATAAGAAGCAACCTATAAGGACAAGTTTCAGGGAGGAAAATCTATTGTTGAAGGGTTGTTCAACCCTAGAATTACGCGAAAACAAGGGAAGATCTCTAAAGGGACTACCTTCACCTGCAGAGGTAAGTAATGAAGGTCGTCTCCTGGAACTATAGGGGACTAGGGAGAAATCAGAAAGTAAAAGAAATGAAATATCTAATGCATATTTCTAGCCCATATGTCCTTTTAGTCCAGGAGACCAAGTTGGAGGAACAACCGTTCTTCCAAGCCAGAAAGTCCTTTTGGAAATTAGGAGAAGGAGTAGCAGTAATCTCCCGTGGTGCCTCAGGTGATTTAGACACACTTTGGAATCCCAACAAGTTCGACCTGATCCAATCCTTCACTTGTACACACTGGATACTTACAAATATGCATCATAAAGATACATGCTTTCAGGTAAGGAACTTCAACATTTATGTCCCAATTCTCCTTGTGGAAAAAAGAGATTGCTAGAATCTTATACAATATTTCCTCCATCTACACCATCCCAATAACTTAATCCTAGATGGGGATCTGAACCTCACCCTTTCCTCCAACGAAAAAAAATGGGGGGACTCGAGTCAGAGATCCTCTTCAGGAAACAATTGATTATCTAATTTTGGATTGGGACCTAGAAGACATTAAGCCCCTCAAAGGAATTTTCACTTGGTCTAACAAAAGAATAGGCCTTGGACATATAGCATCCCGTCTTGATAGATTTCAGGCTCAACATTCCCTCCTTCTTCTTGGGATCAATCTAGAATCTTCCATCCTCCCTTTTAATGCTTCTTACCACAAACCAATCCTTTTATGAATCTTGCAAGATCATAACTTGGGTCCCATACCATTCTAGTTTAGCCCCTCCTGGATCCAGCAAGAAGGGTTTCTAGATGTCTCCTCCTCAGTTTGGAAGGAATTAGTCCCGACTTCTCCTTTCTTCATCTGGGAAGAAAAGTTGAGAAAACTTAAATCGACTCTCAAATCCTGGGACAAATATCTTAAATCCCCCCTCCAACAATGTCTAGAAGCGCAACAATCCTTGGAACCACATCAACTCCAGTCGGAGATCCTTCCCGTGGACCCCATTTCTTTGTAAAAGGAACACTAGCTACATTAAAATCTCCACATTACTTGCCGACAGGAGGAGGAATATTGGTGGCAGAAATCCAAGAGCCTCTAGATCCAAGTGGTGGATAAAAACACCAGTTTCTTCCACAAATAGGCAGAACGACGAAAGAAGTTCAACTCTATCAGAGAAATCCATTCCCAAGATCAAATCCTTTCAAATTTTGAAGACATTAAGAAAGAATCTCATACACATTTTATGAATATCTATACAGAAGAGTCTCCACCTCATGAATCTTCCATCTCCTATGTTCTAAATTTGATTCCCAAAAGGGTCACCATGGAAGATAACTCAGCTCTCACAGTGTCGATCTCTAAAAATAAATTTAGAAATCTATAGCCAATATGGATCCTGATAAATCTCCAAGCCCAGATGGATTTAAGCCCCGGTTTATCAAAGTCTGCTGGAAAATAATTAAGAACGATCTCCACAGAATGATTCAAAAATTGCAATCCTACCATCAGATTGGAGGAAGAACCAACTCAACTTTCCTGACCCTCATCCTCAATTAAAAAGGAGCCAAATCCTTTGATCACTTTAGGCCAATCTTCGTTTTCAACATCGGTTACAAAATTATCACTAAATTCATGGCCAACTGGATCAAAAACATACCGCCCTCAATCATTCCTGAAAATCAAGGGGGGCTTCATCAAGGGCATGAACATTGGCGATAATATTATCCTTCTCCAGGAGGTTATTCATTGAAGTCAATCTCAGAAAGAAAAAGGTATGGTAATCAAACTAGATTTAGCAAACACGTTTGACAAGGCAATAAACAGTTTTCTAATTCAGGTTATTCAATGACTCGAGTTCGACCATTTCTTTGTCAACTAGACACAAGCATGGATTGGAAGTCTGTGGATATAACCTCTGGTTAACGGATGAGCAACTAGATTTTTCCAAGCCTCTCGATCACTTCGACAAGGCTTCCCCCTCTCCCCGCTCCTTTATGCCATTCAGGCGTTGGTGTTGAGCTTCCAAATGGATCAGAGTCAACAAATTCAAGAGCTAATGGGATTGTGCATAGCCAAAGGAGTCAGAGACATCAATCATGCTCAGTTTTCCAATGACACCATTCTCCTTGGAAGTGAAATCACTCACTCGGCCAAGAAATTCAAATTCGAACTAGAAAAGTATCAAGCCATCTCGGGCAGCAAAATCAACTACATGAAGAGCCAAATTTATGGCTGGAATTGTACCCCAAGGGAAATGACTGACATTACTCAAATTCTGGGAGTAGCGGGAAAAAATCAGTGGGGCTCCTTTAAGTATTTAGGAGTCCCCATATTTAAAGCCTTGGCCAAGTCTTTGTGATGGGCACCCCTAATCGACAAAATCAAAGCTATAATAAGTGCCTTTGGTTCAAGTTGGTTAAACCCAATAGGCAAGTTATTTCTTATGAAGTGAGTCCTTTCAAGCATCCCTATTTATCAATGTTCAATACTGCTAGCTCCAAGAGGCATCATCTCTAAAATTGAATCCCTTCTGTGATGCTTTCTTTGGAAACAATGAAAGAACAATGACAACAAACTCTCATTGGTCAGTTGAGGAATATTTCTCGACCTATTCCTGAAGGAGGTCTTCAACTCCATGATCTAAAAGTCCAGAATCTAACTCTTTGAGCGAAATTGCTATGGAATGTAGTATCAGGGAGGAGATCTTGGCACAAAACAACCATTTCGAATTACTTTTTTGGCCTGAGGCTTCTATAACTATATGGCACTCCAAAATCCATTCATGGCTCACCAATCATTTCCATCTACTTAAAAGTGCATAATTTCTTCACTTCTACACTTACATGGTTTCCAGGTAATGGAAAGAAAATTTGAATCTGGGAAGACTCCATCATGGGGCATCCCCCACTCGATTCTATCCATGGCACTGCTTGTTAGAATTAATGATTAATTTATGGATTGGTTTGGAGTTGGTTTGAGATTTTGTAGGAGTTGTTGAGATATTCTCTCAACCTCCATAGCTATGTTTGGGGTAAGTTGAATCTGAGTTCAACTATATATGTACGTATGTATACGTATGTATGTGTGCAATAATAATCTATTTATTTTTTTTCACACAATAATATTTTATTACTATATCAAATCCCAAGATACAATAGGTATATGTAGCTGGAGTTAGATCCAACCAATTCCAAACATAGGTATGGAGGTTGAGATAATATCTCAACAGCTCCTACAAAATCTCAAAACAACTCCAAACCAATCCCTAAATTAATCATTAATTCTAACACCCTCCCTTAATGATTACATTACAAATAAACCACATATTACAATTCTCAAATCACAACATAGATCTCTGTCTGATCTGGTACAGTGACTCTCCTGCGATCTGGCGTTTTAGACAGGCAGTAGACGTAGAAAACGGAGTCTCCACGCAACAGCTTCTCGGTCTTTTCACTGCAAACAATGATCTATGCCTTAGGCACAATACAACTGCCCCTTCACAGATAACAACGAACGACTCCCTCTCCTCAGGCTTCCTGGGCACTCCCGTGAGGGATTAAGCCCAACCAAGCTCTGATACCATTTTAGGAAACATGAGAGCAGTGAGACACACAAAATACACACAGAAAAATAGATTATTATTGCACACATACATACGTACATATATAGTTGAACTCAGATTCAACTTACCCCAAACATAGCTATGGAGGTTGAGAGAATATCTCAACAACTCCTACAAATATTCAATCAATCCAATCTAGTCTTCTAAACTAAGCATTATTCCAACACTGCTCTTCTTAAAGCCTTCCTTAAATCTCAAAATGTTTGCACCCTTTGGGATATCTCCCTCTGAGAAAGAGACGGATCCAAATATTAGGAGAGGTGGGTTCTCCCCGACTGTCCCCTAGTTTCTCCATGAAAAAAAACTTTTTCTCTCTATGATGCAAGGGAAATCATTGATCTCCAAAATTATCAAGGACACTCGAGGCTGGGGAAGCCTATCATGTGACTACTCTATAGCAGTAGGCTACAAATGCCTCATCGTTGTTCCCCATGTCCCCGGAAAAATGGCAGTTTGGAAAGGGATCTGGCAAGTCAAAATCCTACCTAAATTTGACTTCTTCATTGGTACTTTAGCCCACAATAGTATCCTGACTAGTGAAAACCTCCGAAGAAAAATCTTAGAAGGCCCTTCGCGATGCCCTCTCTGTTGCTCCCACGAGGAATCAACTGAACATTTGCTTCTCAACTGCCCCTTTGCAAAGGAAGTTTGGAATTTAGCCTTGTTTGGGTGGGCCCCTGCTTTTCAAATTCCTCCAGATATCCCCTCTCTATTAAGTAATTAGGCCTCCCTTTGTCCCTTCTCACTAAAATTCAAATATCATCTTAAGTGTTGCTGGTTGACTCATCCTAAATTTATTTTATGGAAAATTTCACTAGAACAGAATGATCGTATTTTCAAAAGAAAGTACTCCACCCCTATCCATGTTGATGTAAAAATAAAATCTCTCGTGGGATACTGCCTCTCTTTCCTTTGGTATGCCTCCAACACCCGACCTCTCTCCCCCCCTGAAGAATCTTGGATCCATAGCCTTTCTCCATATCTAAAACCCCCTCCCCCTATCCCAAAGCATGTCTATGAACCCTGGGAATTGTGTTTGGAGCAAGTGGATTTCATAGACTAGTGGTGTTCTCAACATCAACACATCCTGTTCTTTGATGGAGCTTCGAAAGGAAATCCAGGGGAGGCAAGAGGGGGAGGGGTGCTTTACGGCCCTGATGAAATCATTGAATGGGTATTTTCTTGGGGTTTATGGGTAGACACCAACAACGTGGCCGAAGTTTTGGGTCTCTGGCAAGGCCGCAACCAACCCCGGGAGATAGGAATCAATGAAATCATGGTCGCAAGAGACTCTCGGCTCCTAATCCAAGCCTCGATAACTAATTCATTGCCAAATGAAATGAAAATTTGGCAAATGCTCAAGAAAATCTAGAGACTCTCTAAATCCTTTCGAAAGATTAAGTTTTTCCATGTTCTTCAGCAATTAAATGGAGAAGTAGATAAGGCAACAAAATCCGCCACCCCCTTGGGAAAGGGACACCTCTCACTCAATGGGACCACGCTCTTTTTATCAATACCTTAAGGGATTGAGGTGGGTGGCTCACAAGTGGTCACATCATCAAGCCTGGTGGCAACATGATGTGACACCTCTCCACACATCGGTTCGTGGCATCACTTCAACAATTGATGATTTGCAGGAAAGAAGGTACGCCCCTCCCCATCTTGTGTCACTCTATGTATTTCTGATTGAGTCTGCCATCAGGCCCATCAAGCAGTTTGATACTGCGCTTATGTCTCTCCCCAAAGACATTCGTGCGAGATTTCATTTCCAAAATATGGATTGGCATGCTCGTTTTGGAGGTAAATTAGGAGTGGATTTTGAATCCCCTACCTGCAGATTAACTCTCTCTTCTTCAGGTGTTCGTTTTCAAAGCTCGTCTCCCTCCGCTTGGTCTTTGGCCCTTTAAACACCGGAATTTTTTTCACTATCTCCCCACATTGATTCTAGCTTTAAGTCTGGTGCTCCCTGGAATCCCCCTTCTTCGCTGGAACTAGAAATTCATGAACTGAAACGGAAATTTAGCGTGCAAGGAAGATTCTTTCTCCGACTGGATGGGGAAGGTGGCAGAAGGTTCAACATGTTGGAGGAAGACCTCAACTAAAATAGACAGGAACCATCGGAATATCTCACGCAATCAGTGCAATTGGTTAGTGACCATATAGTAGACTTAGAAACGAGGATGGAAAAGCTGGAGCTGCAAGTCGCCAAGACAATTCCTC
Organism: Picea engelmannii; assembly: GCA_009831015.1. Taxonomy (NCBI): domain Eukaryota; kingdom Viridiplantae; phylum Streptophyta; class Pinopsida; order Pinales; family Pinaceae; genus Picea; species Picea engelmannii. The sequence goes on along the minus strand of ML827065.1, from coordinate 28,467 downwards.
AGCAAGATGTAAGGGTGAAGGCCCCATTGAGCGTTGGTCCCCCAAATCCCGAGCAGCAGGTGTAACACCAGTTCTTGTTTTGTTCTTGTCTCTGGCTTAGTTTTTGTTAACACTGAAGAAACATTGTTTGTTGGCTTTTACCTCCATAGGAGTTAAATTTTGGAGCCTAAGTCATAATCATCATCTATGGGCTTATTTATATGGTGCCTATATATGTAATTTTGGATATTATGCATAGGATGTAGCCTGAACTATGTAGATGTTCCTACATTGGTCATACCACTACTTTATTAATCTCTTTTTCTTATAAAAAAACACAATGTATTGTTAATGTATTAATAATTTATCATGTTACATTATGCATTAATGTAATAATTTATTACTTTATTAGTGTATTAATACTTGACTAATGTATTCATACTTTAATAATCTATTTTTTAATGCATTTAATGCATTTATTGATATATTTAGTATATTAATTCAGAGTTGAGGGTTGTTGCAATAAGGATGTATGAGAACATTATTGCTAAGTTTAAAAACACTGAGGGCTGGTTAAAAGAAATTAACTGCAATATCAGAGTCAAACAAGGTTGTCCCTTGTCCCCTACGCTTTTTGGAATTTACATTGACAAGTTAGAAGAATGCTTGGAAAAAGCAGGTTGTGTCAGCCCTACTCTCACTGGTATAGTCATCAATCTTCTTCTTTATTCTCATGATATCGTTCTTATGCCAAGGAGTCCCCATGATCTTGAAAACCAACTAAGAATCCTAAATGATTTTTTCTCCAATATGGGTATGACTGTTAATACTGATAAGACTAAGGTCATAATTATTAAATCCAATAAGATCCCTTATGATACCTTTGTATATGACAACGACAACTTGGAGGAAGTGACTTCATACAAATATCTTGGAATTGATATTCACCACAAGCTCAGTTGGAATTATAGCAATGAGAAAAGGATTATTGGGGAATGGAAAGCTTACTATGGGCTTGAAAACAATTGTAAATAAGCTGATCTTTGGAGTTGGGATAAGAAGAAACCCCTCTTTGAGACTCTTGTTACACCTGTTATTCTTTATGGATGTGAAGTGTGGGGTTGTAGTATCTCTCGTGAATCCTCAATAAAGATAGAGAAAATACAAAATAATTTTATAACCTATAATCGCAAAATTAAAGGAAATACCCCCTATCCCATCCTCCTCTTAGAAACAAGCCTCTCCCCCATTGAGAGCATGGCTATGAATAGATACCTAATGCATAAGAACAAGTTAAACAACATGGAAGACAAGAGGCTACTGAAAATTGCTTCAAAAACAAGTCATAACCACCATCGGCTCAAGCGAGGATGGCATAAAGACACCCAGTCTTGGCTAAACTATTGGAGAATCATGGAAGAAACCATTTTACAGAAAAAAGATACTATTTTTTTTTTTGTAAGTAAGAGATTTTATATATAAAGGCCTTCAAAAACAGAACGGAGTTACAAAAGCTTGAAAACAACCATGTTGTAGTTACCGAACTTCCCCAAGAAAGGGGAAACTAGTTCAGCCAGTCGGCTAAGTCTAGCAAATTACAGTCTGGTAGTCTTAGATAAACAGAACTAAGAAAATAAACTAGTAAAAAGATCAGAACCCCAGAGGGGCCAAGTGGCTTGGTAGGCCTCGTCCCAAGGTTCCTCTTCGACGGGCGTCCCTTTCCCTTCCATTTTCATGTTAGTGTCCAGGTTGGTAGATGGTAGGGTGACTCTTGGTGGATTGTGCACGTGGATGCTCGTAGCTGTCGCAGCCTCTGTGTCCCCGTGCATGACCTGCACCAATTCGTCCCCTTATGGCTATTGCATCTGTTCATTCCCGTCGACGGCCTCTGCATGGGGCATCTTTGTTGTTGCCACGGCTTCTGGAGTGGAGTGAAAAGCTTCCTGGAAGGTGGAAAGGATCTGAAGGAGGGTCGAAGTTTTCCCATCCAAAAGTTGCAGTCGAAAATGGAGGTCCTCCAATCCATGTCGGAGCTCAAAAACCAGCCCATAGAGGATGGACAAACTATCCTTCAGTTGCGAGTTAGGGATGAAGTCAGTGGAAGAGTGCATGTTCTGCTGGACATTTCGAGGAAAGGGTGGTGCCTCCAAGGGTGGTCAGGAGGAGAAGGCTATCGATGCAAAAGAAGGCCCACTGGCTAGGGAATTCGGTGGAACTGCTGGAAATCATGATAGAGATCCCGACGAGCTATCAGCGATGACCATACATTTGAACCGGGAGGCAGGCGGGGTGGAGTAGGTGAGAGGTTCCAACTCGGGCTACGAAGGCTACGAGGATTGCGTTGAGGGTGAGCCAGAGGGAGAGACAGAAACACGGGGCCGAGGAGGATGCCATGGAGATCCTCTCCTTGGCCTCCCTTTTTTCTGCAACATTCTGAGCTCGTAGGGAAGGAAAAACTGAGTAGAATGTCCCGAAGGAATGTGGAGAGCCTGGAGAAGTCCAAAGGCGGTGAGCACCATGAAAAACCACAGTGAGCCAGGTCTAGGCGGCGGAGGGATAAGAGAGTCGAGTCGCATGCGGAGGTTGAAGTCACCTGCAGACAGAGAAGCCATGGTGGAGACAACAATGAGAGTCGGGCGCACCAGCGTTAATGGTGCAGCGGACATTGTAATATCAAATAAATGCATGGTTTAGGCGGCGGGGCTTGGCACGAATTGGGCACATGGTCCCCTGTCGCGCTGGCCAATCGTAATGTGTCGAACATAGTAACAATGAAATATACTAAACATAGTAACACCACGATGCAACAAAGATGTATGGACGTCACATTGTGACAAACATATACGCATGTCACAATGTGATGAACATCGCAATCATACGAGCATAAATTGGCGTTGTAATGGGACAAATGCAATGTGATAGACATTTCTAAATGTCACACTGGGACAAACACAACCTATTGTCGCAATTTGATGTACACAACCCAATGTGCCAATGTGACAAACATTTTTGATGTCATAATGTGATGAACATAACCAACTATCGAACTATGACAAACCTATTCCGATGCCACATCATGAGAAACATAAACCTTCATCATAATTTAATGACCATAACCTTATGATGTCAAGTGACGAACAAAAGCTAATGTCGCAATGTGATGAAAAATCCTTATGTCAACATGTGATGAACAAAAGATGATTTCACAATGTGATGAACAAAAATGGATGTGGGCATGTCACGAACAAAACATGATGTCCCAATTTGATGAAAAAAATATGATCAACATTACAATGCAGTAGTGTCATAGTAAACTACGATGAACATAACCAACATGGCCCACCATAATGAGATCCACATGGTCAACGAAGGTCAACGATGGCCATGTTCAACCATAAAAAATTATTATCAACCATAGTCAACCATGGTCATGGTCAACCTCACTCAACCATGATGAAGGATAACCATGGTGAAACATCGCCAACCTTTCCTTCCCAAAGTCAACCAAGGTCTACCAAAGTAAACCATGGTCATGGTCAACCATAATCATTTTCAGTTAAGGTAGTATTGTATTAATACTTAAATAATATATTATTATTGTATTACTACTTTAGTAATGTATTTATTAAGGTATTAATACTTTAAAAATATATTTATTAATGCATTATTACTTGATTAATAATTAAATATGTTAAAATATACGTTAATATACTTTACTAATGTATTTATTAATTCATTTAATGTATAAACGATATGGAATACTTATTTTTATTATTACTCTAACAATGTAGTAATTAATAGTGTATAAATGTATTACTTAATTAATACATTACAATATTAATGCATTAATTAATTATTACTTTAATTTATACATTATATTATTATAATAATGTATTACTACTTTAGAAATGTATTTATTAAAAATGTATTTATTTATTAATTAATTAAATTAATACATTACAATATACATCAATGTCATTCATAGTCATGACCATAAGAAACCATTATGATGGTCCACCATAATCAACCACAATCATTTTCAATAAATGTATTATTACTTTAATAATAATTTTGTGTATTAATTTATTATTGTATTAATACTTTAACAATGTATTAGTTTAAAATGTATTAATGTATTAATTAATTCATACATTACATTATCAACGTATTAATATTTAATATTTTACATTATGCATAATGGATTAATACTTTAACTTATATATTACAATAATGTAACAATGTATTGTTAATGTAAGAGTGAGTCCAATAAAGGAAATCACCAGGAAGATTCTAGATCTGACAATCTGTCAGGGATAGGCTTTGTTATTGGTTTTGGGCTGCATGAGTGTTGAAGGAGTTGGTGAGGATCCCCCTCTACCCCCGCCCTTAGTAGATGAAGCTGCCTTCAACCATTTCTTGATCGCTCAAGGAAATAAACCCGCCTCCGCCCCACCCCCCAAATTTGTGAAAAAACATGATGATGTTCTCGTCATCGCCCTCCCTCCAGAGTAGCCGATGTAGATCACAGTTTCTTTGGAAGATCAAGACTTAGTGGGGAGATTCGCCGATCTCTAGCCCTCGTGATGCAGGAGCATCGCCAACACAAGAAGCGAGCCAACGCGGAAGCGGAGGACAGTTGGACAAGCCACCACAAATTTTGAAAATGCTTTGAAATTGTGCGCGATCTTAAATGAAGTCATTTAAGAAGAGGCACCTTTACATATATTGTAATGGACCTTGAGCAGATATCTCTCGTCCTTTAGTAGATAGACGACATTTAAAATAGTTAATGCTGGTAGATAGGAATTTAATTCTAGATTTGATAGTTTTAGGAGCTGGAGGGAAAACAGATATAGACACCCTCATTGTATAATTGTAACAAAAATTTAGGAAAATTCAGAAGAAGTCAGAGCACAAAGCATGCAGAGAGTTGTGTAGAGAACACCCATGTATTGATATTTAAATTAATAGAAGAAGATTGGTTCAAATTCATGGTTTTGTGTCTGATTCTCTGTGTATTGATGTTGATGTGCTCGTGAATGTTTTCTTCCTGTTATACATTTGCTTTTATATGTTGTGTATATGATTTCATGTATGAATTGAAGTCTAAGAGGAAGAAGGAATGAGTTTCAATTGTTTCTCTATTTGAGCCAGAGAATTCCTGCAAGGAGTGCAGTCGAATTGTCCACAAGGAGTGCGTTGACAGAGGGTTCATTTAGAGACAACTTTTGTTCTCATTCGTCCCTAAAGTGAAGTTGGGCATAGGAGCCATGCAAGGAGTGTGCAGGCCAGGTAAAAGCCTCAGGGTTGCGAACCTGAGTGAGTCTTTGAAGGTCAACTGTTGCAAGTGTGCGTAGAGTCGAGGAGCTTCAACACTGAGACGTGATTGAAGATTTTCCTCAAGGAGTGCGAGCAAGGGGGTTTTCTTTCTGAAGACTTAAAGAAGTGAAATCAAGCTCCGGAAGGATAGACCTTCAAATTCATTGAAGGAAAGTGCAGAGAAGCTGAGACTTGAAGGTTAGCAAAAGCGTCGCAAGGTTGTACGCAAGAGAGCGAAACAAGTTCCACAGAAGGAACATCGTCATTTCGCAAAACTTTTGAAGGAGGAGCGGACGGTCGAAATTTTTCGAGGAGATTTCGCGACAACCTGTGAGCCGTCAGATCTCACGGAGATGCTGGGAAGATATCACCATTGTTTTCGGGAAGTATAAAGATCAGGAGGGGCAAAGTCGTCGATCTGAGTCACAAGGACCGTCGGATCTACACGTAGGATTGTGTATCGGGGTTTCGTAGGTTGAAGCTCGTAATTTTGGAAATAGAAACTGCGAAGTCGCGAAGAACGATATCCCGACAAGTCCAGAAACCGTCCATTATTTGGGACGTGTGTCAGAATATCCAAGGAAGTCGGGGCTCGGAGTATCGAGAGTTTCAAGGGCATAGTATTCTTACAACTTGGAATCACGACCAGCGATATCCCAACGGTGACGTAACTAGTGTGGGAATGTAGAAGTGAGTGGAGGACGGGTGGCATAAGTGATCGGGGTTTTTCAGCGAGAAGCATCGGGACATTGACATCAGGATTCGCGATCCCGCGAACCCTGAAATCCCAACAGAAGTGACGGGAAGTGGAAAAGTCAACACGCGAGCGCCTCAGAGTTTCGACGCATTGGGAATCGGGATTTGGGGAACCAAGGTGTTTGATATCGCGAGTGGAGAAGTCGTGATAGAGCATAAGTCCCAACAAGGTAAAGATAGGGTCAGTGTTGACATGCATCGGATCTCGGGGATTCGAGAGTGCAGCGCTTGACCATTAGACTTGCAAAGTCGCGAGTTCTGATTTCCTGATAAGTAAAGATAGGGGGAATCGCGTGAAGAGATCTGTGGGAGAAAATTTCTCGATAGGGAAATAGAAGGACCTTGGAGTTCTTCGGGCCGAGAGTAGAGAAGATCTTGTGAGCGGGCGTGCCTGCGGCTGCGGTTGCGTCAGAGTGGTATCAGAGCGAGAAACTTTCTTTGCTTCTTGTAGCAGAGAAGAAGGAAATTCACCATGCTGCCGAGGAGAGAAATAAAATCACCCAATCCAGAGGATAGGGAGGTGCAGAGAAGAGGCAGGCTAGTAACAAACCCAGAAATGGAGAGACAAATGCATGATCTCTGAGCGAGACTCGAGGACATGGAGACAGCAAAAAGACGGACAACTAGTGCAGGGGATCTCAGTGATTCCGAGAGGAAAGTTGAGGCTGAACGAGAGGAATAAGTTGTATCCAAATATGCATCAAACGAGCATTTGATTAGAGCTATCACCAGAATCGGTGCGAAGGCAAAGATGGACATTCCAGTTTACGAGGGAAACTTGGATGCAGAGGAGCTGCTAGATTGGATTAGAGCTCTAGATACATATTTCGACTATGAGGATGTTGAAGAGGACAAGAAAGTCAAGCATGTTGTTACACGCTTGAAAGGACATGCAACATTGTGGTGGGATGAGCTACAAGATGACATACGCTGCAAGGGAAAGAAAAAGATCAAGAGCAGGGACAGGATGATCGCAAAGATGAAGGCGAAATTCATCCCCGGAGATTATCAAATTACTCTATTCAGGAGGATGCAGAACCTGAGATAGAAGCTTATGACAGTGAAAGAATACACTGAGGAATTCTATCGTCTAAATATCAGGACAGGTCATCAGGAGAGAGATCATGAGAAGGTTGCTAGATATTTGAATGGTCTGAGATACGACATTCAGGATGAATTGAGCATGGTAACCATCTGAATGGTGGAGGATGCTTATCAGATGGCTCTGAAAGATGAGGAGAAGCTGAGCTGAAAACAGAGTCAGAGGGGCCGAGGGAGAAGCCAGCCCAGAGGCAAAGCAGTTTCCTAGGAGAAATACCAGAAGCCCAAGGAGGAATGGAAGAAATCTCAGGGTAAAGTTGAGAGAGGTGGGACCTCATAGCAAGGGCCATACGTTGAACAGAGAGGGCAACATACAGAGCAGAGTGGAGGATATGTTGATGGTAATACTTTTCCTCATACCAGAGGTAGAGGAAGAGGAAGAGGTGGAGTAATCACATGCTTCACATGTGGGAAGAATGGGCACAAGTCTTACGAGTGTCCATAGAAAAAGAAGGATGCTGGAGAGGCTCACATCACCGAAGCACAGAGGTGGGATGTTGAGGATGAAGACGCTGAAGGCAAAAGATCTCTTATGATGTGTAAAGTCCTTTTGACACCTAAGAAAGAGGTGGAAAGTTCAGTCCAAAGGACCAGACTTTTCAGAACAGCTTGCAAAACCAAAGACAGGTTATGCAAGGTCATTGTGGACAGCGGTAGCACAGATAATATTGTTTCAACCGAGATGGTAGAGAAGCTGGAGCTGGAGACAACTGATCATCCCAGCCCATACAGAGTTTCGTGGCTACAAAAAGGACACCAGGTAACTGTTACTAAACAATGCTTGGTTGAATTCAAGATAGGTGGATATAATGATAAGATCTTATGTGATGTTATTCCCATGGATGTATGTCATCTATTGCTAGGTAGACCATGGCAATATGATAGAAATGTGATTCATGATGGGAGAATGAACACATATACCTTGGAGAAGAATGGGAGAACCCATATGTTGCTTCCGATAAAGGATAAGGAGGTGAAGCCGGAAGTAAGCAACACAGTACTTCTCATGAGTGGGAAGGAGCTTCTTACAGAGGTGAAGAAGAAGGAAGATCCACAATTCTTTGTGGTTAGGAAACCGAGGATTTTTCTAACTAGCACAAGAGTGGATGATTTACCAGAAGAGGTTCAGGAACTGCTGGAACAGTTCGTTGACATCATAGTGGATGAACTACCTCGTTCGTTTCCACCAATGAGGAGTGTGAGTCATCATATAGACCTCATACCAGGAGCTAGTTTGCCGAACAAATCTGCGTACAGGTTAACGCCGCAAGAGAATGAGGAAGTTAAGAAGTAGGTCCAGGAGTTATTGGACAAAGGATTAGTCAGAGAAAGCTTGAGTCCATGTGCTGTTCCGACAGTGCTCGGTCCAAAGAAGGATGGAAGTTAGAGAATGTGTACTGACTCAAGAGCGATCAACAAGATAACCATCAGGTACAAATTTCCATTGCCGAGGATGGATGATCTGATGGATTGCTTGAGTGGGGCAAGAAATATTTTCGAGGTGAGAAGTTTTCACGGATTAGCTAGTTTCTACCGGAAATTCATCAGGAATTTCAGTGGAATTAGAGCAGCGATGATGGATACAGTGAAGAAGCGGCATAAGTCTTTTCACTGGACAGTTGAGGTTGAGAAGAACTTCAATCTGTTGAAGCAGAATATTACGGAACAACCAGTTTTGGTGTTGTTGTATTTCCTGAAGACGTTTCAAGTGAAATGTGATGCAAGCGGATTTGCAATCGGGGCAGTCTTGAGTCAAGAAGACAGGCCAATGGCATACTTCAGCGAGAAGCTGAATGAAGCGAAACTGAAATACTCCACGTATGATAAGGAATTTTATCCCATCATACAGGCGTTGAAGAAGTGGAGGCATTACTTGATCCTGAAAGAATTTGTTTTGTATAGTGATAACCACGCATTACAGTTTGTGACTCAACAGGAGAAGTTTAATCAGAAACATGCAAAATGGGTAGAGTATATGCATAATTTCACATTTGTGATTAAGCATATTTTGGGTACTGCTAACAAAGTGGTTGATGCTTTGAGTAGGAAGTGTTTTCTGTCGCAGAAGTTCCGAGTCAAAACGCTGGGTTTTGATGATCTCAAGGACATGTATGCTGATGATCAAGATTTCAGAGAGGCGCATGAAGCAGCTAAGAATCCAATTCTCAGAGACAGAAGCCAATGGATGGACTACATGATCCAGGAAGGATTATTGTTCAGAGGCAATCAACTGTGTATTCTGAAATGCTCCATGAGGGAGAATTTGTTGAAGGAGAAACACAGTGGTGGATTGGCAGGACACTTTGGCCATGACAGAACATTTGCAAAGCTGAGCGAGTCATACTTTTGGCCGAGGATGTGAGCAGATGTCAAAATATTCATTGACAGATGCAGAGTTTGCCAGCATTCGAAGGGAAGGAAGAAGAATGTAGGTTTTTATTAACCATTTCCCATACCAGAAAGGCTGTGGGAAGCGATAAGCATGGATTTTGTATTGGGGTTGCCCAGGACACAAAGAGGTGTTGATTCAATCTTTGTGGCAGTGGATAGGTTTTCTAAAATGGCACATTTCATTCCATGCCAGAAGACCAGCGATGCGACTCACATCGAAAATCTGTTTTTCAAAGAGGTCATTCTACTTCATGGGTTGCCGAAAAGCATAGTTTCGGACAAAGACACTAAGTTCATAGGGAATTTTTGGAGGACCTTATGGAAGAAGCTAGGAACTAACTTAGCATTTAGTTCTGCTTATAATCCTCAGACGGATGGACGGACGAAAGTGGTCAACATAAGTCTAGGAGACTTGCTGAGAAGCTTGGTGACGGAGCACTACAACCAGTGGGATAACATATTACCACAGGTGGAGTTCGCATACAATGATTCAGTGAATCGGAGTACAGGAAGAAGTCCATTTCAGATTGTATATGGGATGCATCCGAGGGGAGTTTCTGAGTTAAGGGATTCAGAACAGACTGCTACTAGCAGCGCTAGTGTAGAAGAATTCGGTGAAGCGATGAAATAACTTCACAACAGGGTGAAGGAGTGGTTGCTAGAATCAAGCCAGGAGTATAAGCGCAGAGAAGATGAACATCGGAGAGAAATTCAGTTTTAATTTGGTGATCTGGTTCTGGCACATTTAAGGAAATAAATGTTCCTGAGGGGAACATACAATAAGCTAAAGATGAAGAAAATCGGACCATGTAAGGTCTTGAGAAAATTCGGTTAAAATGCTTATAAGATCGAGTTACCGGATGGGATCGGAATATCTCCAATATTCAATATCACAGATTTATACCCATACAGAGCTGGAGAAATAGAGACTGGAACTAAATAGCCCATGATCCAGTGGATGGAACAGATGCCAGTTGCAGAAAAGCCGCAGATGGAATGCATACTGGACAAGAGAGTGGGTAAGAAGACCAGGAGGAAAGAATACTATGAGTATCTTGTCAAATGGAAGGGCCATCCAGTGGAAGATGCCAGCTGGGAGAATGAAGAAGAGATACAGAGGCATGGACAAACCGTGCAGGAGCTCATGGACAGTATCCCATGAAAGTTTTCAAGCTAAGTATGATGCAGGAGCATCGCCAACACAACAAGCGAGCCAGCGCGGAAGCGGAGGACAGCTGGACAAGCCAGCACAAATTTTGAAAATGCTTTGAAATTGTGCGCGATCTTAAATGAAGTCATTTAAGAAGAGGCACCTTTTTATATTGTAATGGACCTTGAGAAGATATCTCTCGTCCTTTAGTAGATAGACGACATTTAAAATAGTTAATGCTGGTAGATAGGAATTTAATTCTAGATTTGATAGTTTTAGGAGCTGGAGGGAAAACAGATATAGACACCCTCATTGTATCATTGTAACAATAATTTAGGATAATTCAGAAGATGTCGGAGCACAGAGCATGCAGAGAGTTGTGTAGAGAACACCCATGTACTGATATTTGAATTAATAGAAGAAGATTGGTTCAAATTCATGGTTTTGTGTCTGATTCTCTGTGTATTGATGCTGATGTGCTCATGAATGTTTTCTTCCTGTTATACATTTGCTTTTATATACTGTGTATATGATTTCATGTATGAATTGAAGTCTGAGAGGAAGAAGGAATGAGTTTCAATTGTTTCTCTATATGAGCCAGAGAATTCCTGCAAGGAGTGCAGTCGAATTGTCCGCAAGGAGTGCGTTGACAGAGGGTTCATTTAGAGACAACTTTTGTTCTCATTCGTCCCTAAAGTGAAGTTGGGCATAGGATCCGTGCAAGGAGTGAGCAGGCCAGGTAAAATCCTCAAGGTTGCGAACCTGAGTGATTCTTTGAAGGACTACTGTTGCATGTGTGCGCAGAGTCGAGGAGCTTCAACACTGAGATGTGGTTGAAGATTTTCCTCAAGGAGTGCGAACAAGGGGGTTTTCTTTCTCGAGACTTAAAGAAGTGAAATCAAGCTCCGGAAGGATAGACCTTCAAATTCATTGAAGGAAAGTGCAGGGAAGCTGAGACTTGAAGGTTAGCAGAAGCGTCGAAAGTTTGCACGCAAGAGAGGGAAACAAGTTCCACAGAAGGAACATAGTCATTTCGCAAAACCTTTGAAGGAGGAGCGGGTGGTCGAAATTTTCCGAGGAGATTTCGCGACAACCCGTGAGCCGTCAGATCTCACGGAGATGCTGGGAAGATATCACCAGTGTTTCCGGGAATTATAAAGCTCAGGAGGGGAAAAACCGTCGATCCGAGTCACAAGGACCGTCGGATCTACATGTAGGATCGTGTATCGGGGTTTCGTAGGTTGAAGCCCGTAATTTTGGAAACAGAAACTGTGAAGTCACGAAGCGTGATATCCCGACAAGTCCAGAAACTGTCCATTGTTTGGGACGCATGTTAGAATATCCAAGGAAGTCAGGGCTCAGAGTATCGGGAGTTTTGAGGGCATAGTATTCTTGCAACTTGGAGTCGCGACCAGCGTTATCCCGGCAGTGACGTAACCAGTGTGGGACCATAGAAGTGAGTGGAGGACGGGTGGCATAAGTCATCAGAGTTTCGCAACGAGAAGCGCCCGAAAATTGACATCAGGATTCGCGATCCCGCGAACCCCGAAATATCGACAGAAGTGACGGGAAGTGGAAAAGTCAACCCGTGAGCGCCTCCGAGTTTCGACGCATCAGGCATCGGGAGTCAGGGAACCAAGGTGTTCGATATCGCGAGTGGTGAAGTCACGATAGAGCAGAAGTCCTAACAAGGTAAATATAGGGTCAGTGTTGACATGCATCGGATCTTAGGGATTCGAGAGTGCAGCGCTCGACCATTAGACTTGCGAAGTCGCGAGTTTCGATTTCTCGATAAGTAAAGAGAGGGGGAATCGTGCGAAGAGATCTGTGGGAGCATATTTCCCAATAGGGAAATAGAAGGACCTTGGAGTTCTTCGAGACGAAAGTAGAGAAGATCTTGTGAGCCGGCGTGCCTGTGGGTGCGGCTGCGTCACCTCACCATGCACTACTGAAAACTGGATCCAGAAGAACTCGTACCCTCTAATTACCAATAGTTTCACCTGCTATGCATTAGGTCGTGGGTTTTTTCTGTTCGAATTTATCTACAGAGATGATCCTGACCTGATCTTCAAAAATGGGCCCTACATCATGGGGCCCCAAGGGTTGTACCTAAATCGATGGAACTCTGAATTTGATCCTTGTATAGATGTGATCTTCCCAAGAAGTATATCTACTAGAGAAGATGACAAAACAAGCCATTTTCTGGTAGTTGACCAAAAACTCACCATGGGCGCAAATCAGAATAGGGGTGCACCATTGGTTTGGGTAACCAAGCAATGGAGATCCAATGTCGGGATGATCTGAGAATAGCCAAGAGGATGAGGATATATCGGTGTGAGTCCCAGGTATCAAAGGGAGAATCTAAGGGAAACCATAGAGGAGGGCACACTTACTTCATCTCGACAAATGGAGAAGCCAACAAGGACGAAAACCCCAGGTTGGTGTGCCCTCCTTTCTACCTCAGGAAACTTGCAGAAAATCGAATTCCTCCCTGAGAGATTGGCTATCTAATAGAGTAAGCTTTCTCTTAGATGTGGAAGCATGGAAAATGGATCAGCTAGGGTGTAGGCATGAAGGTACACTAGCTAACCCTAAGAATGCCCAAAAACGAAAATGCAACAAAACGTGAAATGTAAACTCAGATAAAAAAATCAAGTGAGACACATAGCTTCAGGAAAAAGACAAGAATGCTTTATTTGAGTCCCGGTTCACCTTATATACTGAGGGAACCATTTATTTACATATTCATAGTTGAATAGCATCCGAATGTGAAAATGGGTCCAACCTAGTTGGTTGAATTGTGCGCCCTAGGTGGGCGTTCCCCTGTTTAGATATGGAAGCTTCCTGAATTCTTTGAGAAGGTGACAACAAATTTTGTGCAATATTTCAGCTATGATCCACATTTCCTGAGCTAGATTTTGGCCTTGGCTGGCTACCATATATGAAGTGTATGCCCGGTGCCTTGTAGAGCGGGTCTGGGTGTCCAGTAGAGTGTCTTTATCCAATGGGAGTTGGAAATATGGAATGTTGTCCACTAGGTGAGTAATGGTGACTAGTTCTTCCAATAGAGGAGTCCCAAACAACTTCAAGTTATTTAGATTAATAACATTGTGGATTCCCAATTGTGGTGGCATATCCAACCTATAATCATTTTCTCTAATCTTGTCAAGGATGGTATACGGGTCATAACTTATTGGAAGAAGCTAAAAATGGTGGCCTTTGAAGCACTTCTTATCAAAGTGTAACCAGACTTGATCCCCCAGTTGAAAGGAAATGAAGGTCCTTTGCTTTTCATGGCATTTATTGGCATTTTCTTGAGCTCCTTTTAGTGTTGGTGTTACTGCAGTGTGGTATTGTGCAATTTGGTGGAGAAACCGTTGTGATGAGAGTTGCTCCTGTTGTTGATGGAAGGTACCTTGAGGAGCCCAAGTGAGTGGAATCTTGGTTTGATATGATGGTTGGAATCCTAAGAAGAATTCAAAAGGTGAAAACCCTGTAGAATAATGTGTGGCCTTATTGTAGCTATGTGCGCCCAAAGTGATTTCGAAGAGCATGAACCAAGACCCTGTTGACAACCTTTGTTTTCCCATCCATTCGAAAATGGAATGCAGTATAAAAATTAAGGTGGCATCCCAACAACACCCATATTTTATTCCAAAATGTGTTGAGAAAGCGAGAATCTCTATCTGAGATGATGGTGCTTGGGAGGAAAAAATGGGGCTAGACATGTTGGAAGTAGAGTTTCACTATTTGTGATGTTATAGTAGTCTTTGTGCATGGGATGAAAACTGCCATTTTACTGAAGCGACATACCACTACCCAGATTGCATCATGTTGCTTTTGGGTTGTTGGAAGTCCACTCAGGAATTCCATTGAGATTGACTCCCAAGGCCGAGAAGGAAGAGGAATAGGTTGATATAATCCATTGTTTTGGTTGGATGGCTTGGATTGTGAGCATAATGCATAGACTGTAATAAATTTTTCAACTTGAGGCTACATGGAAGGCCAATGAAAATGGCATTGCAGATGTTGGATGGTCTTTGTGGTACTGAACTAGCCCACATAGGCTAAAGCATGCACCTCCTTGATGAGAAAGAGGCAGTCCTTTGAGTGTGGAACACATAACAAATTCAACTTATAGAGCCACCCATCCCGAATAGTGTAGTCTAGGAAGGGGGTCTGATTGATCATTGTGAGAGTTTACAAAGCCACCCAAATCTCTGAAATGTTAGGGTCCCTAGCATATTGATCCTTCCATGTGTCATAGGTAGCACAACACACTTATAGAATTGAGAGGACTGGAGTTGGAGGTTGTCTTATAAATTCAACCATCTTATTAGAAGAGCCTTTCTTATATCTCATGACCAAGTGAAATTGTTGAATATAGGAGGCCCATTTAAGGTGCCTTTGTTCCTGAATCTTCGACTAAGAGTTGATGAAAATCAAAGGATGGTGGTTTGTATGAAGAATTATTTCTTTACCCAACAAATAATGCCTCCACTGCTTGAGGGATTGAACTAGACTGTAAAACTCCTTGCCATAGGTGCTATAATTTTTCTTTGCCTCGGACAGGGTTTCAAAGTGGTAAGCAATGGGGTGTCCTCCATGTTTAAGTATGACACCAAGACCATATTGTGAGGCATCAGAATCAATATCAAAGGGTTGGGAGAGGTCTAGCAAGTGTAAGATAGGGGATGAGCAGAGATCTTTTTTGAGCTGATCAAAGTGACTAGTTTCTTATTTAGTCCACATAAATGTAGAAGAACTATTTGAGAGCTGATGAAGGATGAGAAAGATGTGAAAAATAGGGAATGAACTTACGATAGAAATTGATGCCACCCATAAATCTTTTGAGATCCCTAGATGAAGAAAGTAGTGGCCATTGCTTCAATTCTTGGATTCGAGATGGATCTGGTTGAATACCCTCTAAGATGACCACAAATATAAGATAGGGAACTGAAGTCTAAACAAAATATGACTTCTTCTCTTTAACTTGTAACTTGTGTTCTTGGAGGATTTGGAGAACTTGTCAGAGATGTTACATGTGAGTGTCCCATATCCAATTGAAGATGAGAATGTCATCTAAGTATATGACTACAAATCAACCCAAATGTGACCTGACGATGTCATTGATGAGCTTCATGAAAGTGGTTGGGGTGTTGGTGAGGCCGAACGACATTACTTTCCACTCAAAAATACCAAATTTGGTCTGGAAATCTCTTTTCCAAACATCATTTGGGTTCATTTGAACCTGATGGTAGTCAGATGTTAAATCCAATTTAGTAAACCACTTATCTCCTTGGAGGGTGTCAAGTAAATCCCCAATCCAGGGGAAGGGGGTAACGTTTTTTTATTGTGGCTTTGTTCAAGGCCTGGTAATAAGTGACAAGGCACATTTTTGAAGTATCTCTTTTGCATATGAAAAATGAGGTAGAAGTATAGGGAGAATATGATGGTTGGATGTGGCCAAAGTTGATGAGGTTGGTCAATTGTCTTTCCATTTCCTCTATTTTTGTTGGGGCCAACCGATATCTAGGGGTGTTATGTAATGCAAATACAGGGATGAAATGAATGGAATGGTCAATGTATCGGGAGGGGGGGGAGTCCTGCTAGAGGTTGAAATACATATTCAAAACCTTGGAGGAGGGGAGTCATTGTTTTAGGAACAGGTTGAGTGGTATTGTGTGGTGTTATTGGGCGCACCAAACAGAGAGAGACACATTGGTTTAAATGTACATGAGGGACTTGTTCTTTTGTAGCAGGGGGTTTGGGTGTTTATGCGGTTAAGATATAAGTGTGGAATTATTTGGTAAGTTTGTACTAGCAGGATTTGGCCATATAGATAGAATTTCTTTGGGTTTGGTTTGGGATGCCTAGAAAAAAATCCAAACAATCCAAGGGGGAGACATCACAAAGGACAATATCTTTGAATTGTCCTATGGAAAAAGTGATGAGAAAATGCTGAGAAACTAAGAGGCAGGGGCCATCCTTCTGGAACCATATGAGCTGATAGGGTTGTGGGTGGGGAGTAGTAACAAGACTAAGGCGATTGACAAGGACTTGCTACACCAAATTCTTTTGGCTTCCGTTGTCGATAATCATTAAAGCCAAGGAGTTTTTAATTTGGGAGTTATGAGTGAAGATGGGTTGGGTGGAGGATTTCGAATATTCATGGGTCATTAGGATCAGCGAGGGATACACTTATGTGGGATTGTCCAAGGGAACTTCTTCAATACCTTCCACTTGGGGGGGACCAATGAACTGAATTAGTAGGGTTTTGTTTGCCTTTATATTTTGGAGGATTCGACAATCTGATGAATTATGTGAGGTAGTCTTATGGAATGACCACCAGGGTGTCCTTCTATTTATATTGGATATGTGATTTTTAGCCCGAGGAAGTGAAAAGAGGGCTAACGGACTCGAGTTGGATGGTTGAGAGGAAGAGGGGTTGGTGTAGGGGCAAGACTGAGGAGTATGATCCCTAGGATAAACTTTCCTTTCTATAGCCAAAGCTCATTGAAATGTTTTATCTAAATTTGGATTTTCAAACAACTCTACTTCTCCATGGAACTGTATCAATAAACCAACAACAAAATTTAATATGAGTACCTCTTCTATATCTGGAATATTCAGTAAGAGGGAAAACTTGCAGAAGAAATCTATGTAGCCTTGGACTCCTTGTGAAGGTATTTTTTGGAGCTCATGCCATTTGATCCACAAATATTTTACATAACCAGGTGGGTAGGAGCGGCTTCTCAATGCCTCATAAAGTCGAGCCCAAGTTTTGATGATTTCGAAAGTAGAGGATTCTGGAGCATCCCCAATCTCTATCGCGAATGTGGCCTTCTCTTTCTCTATATCCCACAAGGTTTGTGCAAGTCCTTCTAATTGTAAGGTTGAAATATGGATCTTTCTCTCCTCGGTAAGGCCTGGACATGTATTGAAGTAGGTGGAGAGGCTACAGATCCAGGAATCCACAACTTCTCCATTCCTTTAACCAACAAATTTGGGTAGTTGGATTTGAGTGTCCAACCGGAAGGGGTCTCGATTATTTTGTTGCTGCATTCAGAGCAATTCATTAAGGACCAAGGCAAGATATTGGAAAAGATTTGAAGTGTTGGAATCTAAGTCTACTTCCAAGGGATATTTTCTTGGAGGCATTGTGAGGCCAACTGTAGATCAAAGCGAACCTAGGTTGCAAAACTGAAAAAAGGGTCAGGCTCTGTTTTGTGAACAGAGGACGCAAAACCTTCGAGCAATGACGTTGAAATGGTCTAGAGTGAGAGATATGTATTGTTTTATATCTTTGAAACTCCTTTCTATTGTAGTGGATATATGTTCTCCCTTGAGGCTATGAGATCTGTTGATCTTCTTGCATGAATATGTAAACCCTGAAATGTCTAAAATCTGGATTATTTCATAAAAAGCCCCAAAACAAATTTGGCTCAATATTCAAGATCAGAAGATGTTCCATGAATATTGAGTCTCTGATACCAATTGATCTTCCCAAGAAGGATATAAACTAGAGAATATTACCAAACAAGCCATTTTCTGGCAGTTGACCAAAAAATCAACAATGGCACAAATCGGAACAGGGACGCACCATTGTTTTGGGTAACCAAGAAATGGAGATCCAATGCCGAGATGATCCGATAATAGCCAAGTGGATGGGGCTATATCAGTGTGAGTCTCGAGGATCAAAGGGAGAATTTCAGTGCAAACATATAGGAGGTCGCACTTACTTCATCCCGACAAATGGAGAAATCAACAAGGGCGCAAACCCCAGGTTGGTGCGCCCTCCTTTCTGCCTCAAGAAACTTGTAGAAAATCAACTTGATCCTTGAGAGATTGGCTAGATAATGGAGTAATATTTCTCTCAGATGTGGAAGCATGGAAAACAAAGCAGCAAGGGTGCAACCATGAAGAAAGATGAACTAGCTAACCCTGAGAATACCCAAAAACGAAAATGCAGCAAAACGTGAAATGAAAACTCAGATAACAAAATCAAGTGAAACACATAGCTTCAAGAAAAACACAAGAATTATTTATTTGAGTCTCGTTTCACCTTATATACTGAGGGAACCATTTATTTGCATATGCATATTTGAATAACATCAAAAGTTGAAAATGGGTCGAGCCTAGTTGGCTGAATTGTGCACCCTAGGTGGGCATTCCCCTAGGTGGGTGTTCCGCTAGGTGGCCTCCTTGGCCCAAGATTTGCCTAATGTGATCCCAGTGTGGGTCATGCTTCCTAATCTCTTGATCCACTGTTGGATTCCCTTCTTTCTATAGTCCATTGGCAACGTGCTCGGAAAGTACATAGACAGAGAAAGTACTAAAGATCAATACTCATATGCTCATATTTGTGTTGAAGTTGACTTAGAATATGGGTTACCATAAGCCATAAAACTGACTATAGGAGATTGGCATCACTTCCAGAAGCTAGATTACAAACATTTTCCATTCAAATGTAGACAGTGCTACGATTATGGGCATTTCCAGAAGAATTCCCCAAAAATACCTCAAACCTAGCAAGAAAAAGATCCAAAATAGGGGTGGAAGCAAGCCAAAAGAAATAATAAAAATCCTAAATCAGGACCACATAGAGAGGGGGAAAACCCTAATCCCTTTCCATCTAGAAAGGAAGCTCCAATGCAAAAAACACAGCTCGAATATGGTAATATTTTTTTCCATCCTAGAAGACTAAGCAGCCGAAGGAAACATGGTTGAAAATGACCCACCCATCACCCTGTCCATCCCATAAAAAGAAGCAGCATATCCACCTACGGTTACCAACGCAACCCCGTCCCAAGAAGACCGATCCCCGATCAATCAACAATATCTAGGGACATAGGAAGTTTTGTCGGAAGAAGAGGAAGGAGAAATGGGACCATTCCAAAGCACTAAGAAAACATCAAGGAGAGGAATAAAATCAACAAAGGAGTGCAGAGAAGAAGCAACCTATAAGGACAAGTTTCAGGGAGGAAAATCTATTGTGGAAGGGTTGTTCAACTCTAGAATTACGCGGCAACAAGGGAATATCTCTAAAAGGACTACCTTCACCTGCAGAGGTAAGTAATGAAGGTCGTCTCCTGGAACTATAGGGGACTAGGGAGAAAGCAGAAAGTAGAAGAAATGAAATATCTAATGCATATTTCTAGCCCATATGTCCTTTTAGTCCAGGAGTCCAAGTTGGAGGAACAACCATTCTCCCAAGATAGAAAGTCCTTTTGGAAATTAGGAGAAGGAGTAGCAGTAATCTCTCGCGGTGCCTCAGCCGATTTAGACACACTTTGGAATCCCATCAAGTTCGACCTGATCCAATCCTTCACTTGTAGACACTGGATAATCACAAATCTCATCATAAAGATACATGCCTTCAGGTAAGGCTCTTCAATATTTATGTCTCAATTCTCCTTGTGAAAAAAAGAGATTGCTAGAATCTTATACAAGATTTCCTCCATCTACACCATCCTAATAACTTAATCCTATATGGGGATCTGAACCTCACCCTTTCCTCCCACGAACAAAAAGGGGGGGACTCGAGTTAGAGATCCTCTTCAGGAAACAGTTGATGATCTAATTTTGAATTGGGACCTGGAAGACATTAATCCCCCCAAAGTAATTTTCACTTGGTCTAACAAAAGAATAGGCCTTGGACATATAGCCTCCCGTCTTGATAGATTTCAGGCTCAACATTCCCTCCTTCTTCTTGGGCTTAATCTAGAATCTTCCATTCTCCCTTTTAATACTTCTGGCCACAAACCAATCCTTTTATCAATCTCACAAGATCATAACTTGGGTCCCATACCATTATAGTTTATCCCCTCCTGGATTCATCAAGAAGGGTTTCTAGATGTCGCCTCCTCAGTTTGGAAGGAATTAGTCCCGACTTCTCCTTTCTTCATCTGGGAAGAAAAATTGAGAAAACTTAAATCGGCTCTCAAATCCTAGGACAAATATCTTAAATCCCCCCTCCAACAACGTCTGGAAGCACAACAATCCTTGGAAACGCATCAACTCCAGTCGGAGATCCTTCCCGTGGACCCCATTTCTTTGGAAAAGGAACACTAGCTACATTGAAATCTCCACTTTGCTTGCCGATAGGAGGAGGAATATTGGTGGCAGAAATCCAGGAGCCTCTGGATCCAAGTGGTGGATAAAAACACCATTTTATTCCACAAATAGGCAGAACGATGAAAGAAGTTCAACTCTATCAGAGAAATCCATTCCCAAGATCAAATACTTTCAAATTTTGAAGACATTAAGAAAGAATCTCGTACACATTTGATGAATATCTATACAGAAGAGTCTCCACCTCATGAAGCTTCCATCTCCTATGTTCTAAATTTGATTCCCAAAAGGGTCATCATGGAAGATAACTCAGCTCTCACAGCGTCGATCTCTAAAAAATAAATTAAGAAAGCTATAGCCAATATGGATCCTAACAAAGCTCCAAGACCAGATGGATTTAAGCCCCGGTTTATCAAAGTCTGCTAGAAAATAATTAAGAAGGATCTCCACAGAATGATTCAAAAATTGCAATCCTACCATAAGATTGGAGGAAGAACCAACTCAACTTTCTTGACCCTCATCCCCAAGGAAAAAGGAGCCAAATCCTTTAATCACTTTAGGCCATTCTTCGTTTGCAACATCGGTTACAAAATTATCACTAAATTCATGGCCAACTGGATCAAAAACATACTGCCCTCAATCATTTTTTAAAATCAAGGGGGCTTCATCAAGGGCAAGAACATTGGCGATAATATTATCCTTGTCCAGGAGGCTATTCATTGAAGTCAATCTCATAAAGAAAAAGGTATGGTAATCAAACTAGATTTAGCAAACACATTTGACAAGGTAATACATAGTTTTCTAATTCAGGTTATGCAATGACTCGAGTTCGACCATTTCTTTGTCAACTAGACACAAGCATGGATTGGAAGTCTGTGGATATCACCTCTGGTTAACGGACGAGCAACTGGATTTTTCCAAGCCTCTCAAGGACTTAGGCAAGGCTTCCCCCTCTCCCCACTCCTTTATGTCATTCAGGTGTCGGTGTTGAGCTTCCAACTGGATCAGAGTCAACAACTTCAAGAGCTAATGGGATTGTGCATAGCCAAAGAAGTCAGAGACATCAATCATGCTCAGTTTGCCAATGACACCATTCTCCTTGGAAGTGAAATCACCCACTCGGCCAAGAAATTCAAATCCGAACTAGAAAAGTATCAAGCCATCTCGGGTAGCAAAATCAACTACATGAAGAGCCAAATTTATGGCTGGAATTGTACCCCAAGGGAAATGACTGACATTACCCGAATTCTGGGAATAGCGGGAAAAAATCAGTGGGACTCCTTTAAGTATTTAGGAGTCCCCATATTTAAAGCCTTGGCCAAGTCTTTGTGATGGGCACCCCTAATCGACAAAATCAAAGCTAGAATAAGTGCCTTAGGTTCAAGTTGGTTAAACCCAATAGGAAAGTTATTTATTATCAATTGAGTCCTTTCAAGCATCCCTATTTATCAATGTTCAATACTGCTAGCTCCAAGAGGCATCATCTCTAAAATTGAATCCCTTCTGCAATGCTTTCTTTGGAAACAATGAAAGAACAATGACAACAAACTCTCGTTGGTCGGTTGGGGAAGATTTATCGACCTATTCCTGAAGGAGATCTTAAACTGCACGATCTAAAAGTCCAAAATCTAACTCTTTGAGCGAAATTTCTATGGAATGTAGTATCCGGGAGGAGATCTTGGCACAAAACAACCATTTGGAAGTACTTTTCTGGCCTAAGGCTTATATATCTAGATGTCCCTCCAAAATCCATTCATGGCTCACCAATCATTTCCATCTACTTAAAAGCGCATAATTTCTTCACTTCTACACTTACATGGTTTCCAGGTAATGGAAAGAAAATCTGAATCTGGGAAGACTCCATCATGGGGCGTCCCCCACTCGATTCTATCCATGGCACTACTCTTCTTAAAGCATTCCTTAAATATCAAAATGTTTTCACCCTTTGGGATATCTCCCTCTGAGAAAGAGACAGATCCAAATATTGGGAGAGGTGGGTTCTCCCCGACTGTCCCCCAGTTTCTCCACAAAAAATAACTTTTTCTCTCTATGATGCAAGGGAAATCATTGATCTCCAAAATTCTCAAGGACACTTGAGGCTGGGGAAGCTTATCATGTGACTACTCTATAGCAGTAGGCTACAGACGCCTCATCGTTGTTCCCCATGTCCCCGAAAAAATGGCAGTTTGGAAAGGGATCTGGCAAGTCAAAATCCTACCTAAATTTGACTTCTTCATTTGTACTTTAGCCCACAATAGTATCCTGACTAGTGAAAACCTCCAAAGAAAAGGCTCAGAAGGCCCTTCACGATGCCCTCTTTGTTTCCCCCACGAGGAATCAACTGAACATTTGCTTCTCAACTGCCCCTATACAAAGGAAGTTTGGAATTTAGCCCTGTCTGGGTGGGCCCCTGCTTTTCAAATTCCTCCAGATATCCCCTCTATGTTAAGTAATTAGGCCTTCCTTTGTCCCTTCTCACTCAAATTCAAATATCATCTTAATGTTGCTAGTTGACTCATCCTAAATTTATTTTATGGAAAATTTCACTAGAACGGAATGCTCGTATTTTCAAAAGCAATTACTCCACCCCTATCCATGTTGATGTAAAAATAAAAGCTCTCGTGGGATACTGCCTCTCTTTCCTTTGGTATGCCTCCAACACCCGACCTCTCTCCCCCCTTGAAGAATCTTGGATCCATAGCCTTTCTCTGGATCTAAAACCCCCTCCCCCTATCCCAAAGAATGTCTATGAACCTTGGGAATTGTGTTTGGAGCAAGTGGATTCCATAGACTGGTGGTGTTCTCAGCATCAACACATCCTGTTCTTTGATGGAGCTTCGAAAGGAAATCCTGGGGAGGCAAGAGGGGGACGGGTGCTTTACGACCCTGATGAAATCATTGAATGGGTCTTTTCTTGGGGTTTAGGGGAAGACACCAACAACGTGGCCGAAGCTTTGGGTCTCTGGCAAGGCCTCAACCAACCCCGAGAGATAGGAATCAATGAAATCACGATCACAAGAGACTCTCGGCTCCTAATCCAAGCCTCGATAACTAATTCATTGCCAAATGAAATGAAAATTTGACAAATGCTCAAGAAAATCCAAAGACTCTCTAAATCCTTTCGAAATATTAAGTTGTTCCATGTTCTTCAACAATTAAATGAAGAAGTGGATAAGGAAACAAAAGCCGCCACCCCCTTGGGAAAGAGACTTCTCTCACTCAATGGGACCACGCTCTTTTCAACAATACCTTAAGGGATTGAGGTGGGTGGCTCACAAGCAGTCATGTCATCAAGCCTGGTGGCAGCAGGATGTGACACCTCTCCACACATCATCCCGTGGTGTCACTTCAACAATTGATGATTTGTAGGCAAGAAGGTATGCCCCTACCCAACTTCTGTCACTCTACGTATTTCTGATTGAGGCTACCATCAGGCCCATCAAGCAGTTTGGTATTGTGCTTATGTCTCTCCCCCAAGACATTCGTGCGAGATTTCATTTCCAAAATATGGATTGGCATGCTTGTTTTGGATGTAAATTAGGAGCGAATTTTGAATCCCCTACCTACAGATTAACTCTCTCTTCTTCAGGTGTTCATTTTCAAAGCTTGACTCCCTCCACTTGGTCTTTGGCCCTTCAAACACCGAAATTTTTTTCACATGGCTTCTAACTTTGAGTCTGGTGCTCCCTGGAATCCCCCCCTTTGCTGGAATTGGAAATTCATGAACTGAAACGAAAATTTAGTGTGCAAAGAAGATTCTTTCTCTGACTGGATGGGGAAGGTGGCAAAAGGTTCGACATGTTGGAGGAAGACCTCAACCAAAATAGAAAGGAACCATCGGAATATCTCCCGCAGTCAGTGCAATTGGTTAATGACCATATAGTAGACTTAGAAACGAGGATGGAAAAGTTGGAGCTGCAAGCTGCCAAGACAATTCCTCAGCAAGATGTAAGGGTGAAGGCCCCATTGAGAATTGGTCCCCCAAATCCCGAGCAGCAAGTGTAACACCGGTTCTTGTTCTGTTCTTGTCTCTAGCTTAGTTTTTGTTAACACTGAAGAAACACTATTTGTTGGCTTTTATCTCCATAGGAGTTAAATTTTGGAGCCTGAGTCATAATGGGCATCTCTGGGCTTATTTATATGGTTCCTATATATGTAATTTTGGATATTATGCATAGGATGTAGCCTGAACTATGTAGATGTTCCTACATTGGTCATACCACTACTTTATTAATCTCTTTTTCTTGTAAAAAAAACACAATGTATTGTTAATGTATTAATAATTTATCATGTTACATTATGCATTAATGTAATAATGTATTACTTTATTAGTATATTAATACTTACTAATGTATTCATACTTTAATAATCTATTTTTTAATGCATTTACTGATATATTTAGTATACTAATTTAGAGTTGAGGGTTGTTGCAATAAGGATGTATGAGAACATTATTGCTAAGTTTAAAAACACTGAGGGCTGGTTAAAAGAAATTAACTGCAATATCAGAGTCAAACAAGGTTGTCCCTTGTCCCCTACCCTTTTTGGAATTAACATTGACAAGTTAGAAGAATGCTTGCAAAAAACAGGTTGTGTCGGCCCTACTCTCACTGGTATATTCATCAATCTTCTTCTTTATGCCCATGATATCGTTCTTATTGCAAAGAGTCCCCATGATCTTGAAAACCAACTAAGAATCCTAAATGATTTTTTCTCCAATATGGGTATGACTGTTAATACTGATAAGACTAAGGTCATGATTATTAAATCCAATAAGATCCCTTATGATACCTTTGTATATGACAACACCAACTTGGAGGAAGTGAATTCGTACAAATATCTTGGAATTGATATTCACCACAAGCTCAATTGGAATTATAGCATTGAGAAAAGGATTATTGGGGGATGGAAAGCTTACTATGGGCTTGAAAACAATTGTAAATGAGTTGATCTTTAGAGTTGGGATAAGAATAAACCCCTCTTTGAGACTCTTGTTACACCTGTTATTCTTTATGGATGTGAAGTGTGGGGTTGTAGTATCTCTCGTGAATCCTCAATAAACATAGAGAAAATAAAAAATAATTTTATAACCTATAATCTCAAAATTAAAGGAAATACCCCCTAACCCATCCTCTTAGAAACAAGCCTCTCCCCCATTGAGAGCATGGCTATGACTAGATACCTAATGTATAAGAACAAGTTAAACAACATGGAAGAGAAGAGGCTACTGAAAATTGCTTCAAAAACAAGTCATAACCACCATCGACTCAAGCGAGGATGGCATAAAGACACCCAGTCTTGGCTAAACTATTGGAGAATCATGGAAGAAACCATTTTGCAGAAAAAAGATACTATTTTTTTTTTATAAGTAAGAGATTTTATATATAAAGGCCTTCAAAAACCAGACCAGAGTTACAAAAGCTTGAAAACAACCATGTTGTAGTTACCGAACTGCCCCAAGAAAGGGGAAACCAGTTCAGCCAGCCAGCTACGTCTAGCAAATTACAGTCTAGCAGTCTTAGATAAACATAACTAAACTGACTAGGCTACAACTAAGAAAATAAACTAGTAAAAAGATCAGAACCCCAGAGAGGTCAGACACTTGGCAAATAACCTGGCCAAGTGGCTTGGTAGGCCGCGTCCCAAGGTTCCTCTTCGATGGGCATCCCTTTCCCTTCCATTTGCATGTCAACGTCCAGGTTGGCAGCTGGTAGGGTGACTCCAGGTGGATTGTGCACGTGGATGCCCGTAGCTGTCGCAGCCTCTGTGTCCCCGTGCGTGACCTGCACCAAGTCGTTCCCTTCTAGCTGTTGCATTTGTTCATTCCCGTCGACGACCTTTGCATGGGGCATCTCTGTTGCTGCCACGGCTTCTGGAGTGGAGAGAAAATCTTCCTGGAAGGTGGAAAGGATCTGAAGGAGGGTAGAAGTTTTCCCATCCAAAAGCTACAGTCGGAAATGGAGGTCCTCCAATCCGTGTCGGAGCTCAAAAACCAGCCCATAGAGGATGGACAGACTATCCTTCAGTTGTGAGTCAAGGATGAAGTCAGTGGACAAGTGCGTGTTGTGTTGGGCATTTCGAGGAAAGGGTGGCGCCTCCAAGGGTGGATTGGAGGAGCAGGCTGCCGATGCAAAAGAAGGCCCGCTGGCTAGGGAATTCGGTGGAACCGTTGGATATCGCGATAGAGATCCCAACGAGCTATCAACGATGGCCATACATTTGAACCAGGAGGCAGGCGAGGTGGAGGAGGCGAGAGGTTCTAACTCGGGCTGCGAAGGTTGCGAGGATTGCGTTGAGGGAGAGCCAGGGGAAGAGACAGAAACACGGGGCCGAGGAGGATGCCATGGAGATCCTCTCCTTGGCCTCCCTTTTTGCCGCGACATTCTGAGCTCGCAGGGAAGGAAAAACTGAACAGAATGTCCCAGAGGAATGTGGAGAGCCTGGAGAAGTCCGAAGGCGGTGAGCACCATGAAAAACCAGAGTGAGCCAGGTCTGGGCGGCGGAGGGATAAGAGAGTTAGGTCGCATGCGGAGGTTGAAGTCACCTGCAGACAGAGAAGCCATGGTGGAGACAACAATGGGAGTCGGGCGCACCAGCGTTAATGGTGCAGCGGACGTTGTAATATCAAATAAATGCATGGTTTAGGTGGCGGGGCTTGGCACAAACCGGGCACATGGTCCCCTGTCGCGCTGGCCAATCCTCTCCTCCTCCTCCCACTATGTGGCCCGCACTAACACCCCATTCGGGGGAAAGACTATAAAGTATGCCCACCATGGGGCTCGAACCCACTGAAAAAAGATACTATTAAAAAAATGTCAAATCAAAATTTAAAGAGAAAATGTGGTGTGATAAAGAGTTAGAGGAAAAAATAAAATTAAGGTATTATAAAGATGTAATCAACCCTAATCTAGATGATCAAAATTATCTATCTATTTTTCCAAGTGTAAAGAAAAAAATAAGCATTGCTAAGATAAGAACAAATTCTCATGAGCTCCATAGTGAAACTGGGCTTTGGTCAATTCCTAAAACACCATGGGATGAAAGAGTGTGTCACCTTTGTGACACTAAGAAAGTTGAAGATGAAAAACACTTTCTCTTAGATTGTCCAGCCTATATCCATATTAGATTTCATTTTCAAAATATTTATCACACTACCAACCTTCCTAACATCTTAACTCAACAAAAGTATGGTGATCTTGGAAATCTTCTCTTAATGTTTTTTGAGCATAGAAACAAAATTCTAAAGAATCACAAGTAATCACTTACCCTCTTAAGGCCAGATAGACCAATTCGATCCCTAAAGAATCACAAGTAATCACTTACCCTCTTAAGGGCAGATAGACCAATTCGATCCCTAAAGAATCACAAGTAATCACTTACCCTCTTAAGAGCAGATAGACCAATTCAATCTTAGTGGACGTTAATCATCATCATCATCATCACTTTATCAATGTGTTAATTAATTAATTAATTAATACATTATATTATTAATATATCAATCATTAAATGTGTTACATTAAAGACTAATGTAAATTAATAGTTTAATTTATAAAAGTTTATTATATATTATATTAATATATGAGTACTTTAATATATTAATATATTACACATTAATGTATAATATTAATTTATAATACATTAATGTAATGTATTACTAAATATATTAATACATTACATTATCAATGTATCATTCAATT
>ML827064.1:200817-218494 GCA_009831015.1 Picea engelmannii | reverse complement strand
GAAGATGATTTCTAAGAGTGGTTTAGAACCATTGCTTGATGGATAAATAAAACGGTATTTCAAATCCTTTGTAATCTGTCTTATAGTTGGTTTCAAACATAAACTGCAGACTTCAGCAACTCAAGAACAGGCCCATATTGTTTTCAGGCCGGCTATGCTGATTTTAAGAATGAAAACATTTCACAAAAAGAAGCTACGAGTTCACGGAAGAAAGAGGATTGAAGCTACAATTTTATTTTGTGGGTTGCTACTTATTTGCAATTGCTCCACTCGACCGGCATGGCTCTTGCACATATTTAGAACTAATTTGCAGAATCCCCTGGGTCAGTGTGACTACTGGAGTATCACAGATTCATAAACTGCAGACTTCAGCAGCTCAAGAACAGGCCCATATTGTTTTCAGGCCGGCTATGCTGATTTTAAGAATGAAAAATATTTCAAAAAAAGAAGCTATGAGTTCAAGGAAGAAAGAGGATTGAAGCTAATTTTATTTTGTGGGTTGCTACCTATTTGCAATTTCTCCACTCAACCAGAATGGCTCATGCACATATTTAGAACTAATTTGCAGAATCCCCTAGGTCAATGCGACTAATGGGGCATCACAGATTATATACTCTGGGTGGTGCGCACCTCCAAGCAAATTCAAAACATGGGCATCTAATAACTGCACAGTTATGTTGCAACCTCAGCATTCCTAACACAAAACGCCAAAAATAAAAATTTATAGTTTTTCAAATAAATGCTGACTAAACAATTAACATCATTTACAAAACAAAAATTACAAAACAATATGGAAGATGATTTCTAAGAATGGTTTATAATCATTGCTTGATGGATAAATAAAATGGTATTTCAAAACCTTTATAATCTGCCTTAAAGTTGGTTTCAAACATAAAACGCTGTCTTCGGAAACACAAGAGCACGCCCATATTGCTTGCAGGCCAGCTATGTTGATTTTAAGAATGAAAAGCATTTCATAAAAAAACCTACAAGTTCACAGAAGAAAGAGGATTGAAGCTACAATTTTCTTTTGTGGGTTGCTACCTATATATGGAATTGCAAATTTCAAATAGGCAGCAGTCCCCACAAGAGAAAATTGCAATACTGTAACAGGCAATGGAAATACTGGGTTATGTATAAGGTCAGCAGAGATATGAAACACACAAACCCCACAGTATTTTATTGACCCATCTGAGACTCGTATAAATTATTGGTACTTTTATTTATTTTTTCTTCTTTTTTCCTGAGAAATCATGTTGCAGTTCCAATTCAAAGATAATGGGTTGCACATTCTGATAAGCTGGTGTTGCAGATTGCATTAAAATGGAGAATTGGATAATAATATCAACGTACATTGGGTGTGCTGTCAATGGATGCAGAGGCGATCAAACGTCTACATGGCATTTGAGGGTATCCAAATTTTGTGAGGAGAAGTTGTGTTGTAGTTGGATGAAACAGCGCCATATTCTCCGCTGTGAGACAGCTTCTAATGTTCTATGGTATTATATTTTATCGGTTATTTTGTTTTCATGATACAATTTATTTGTCTATTTACTTATTTTTTTAATATAAAGATATCTCACATGATGGATTGGAATTTGTGGATGAGACTGCCTCATACTCATTTGTCTTTGGGAGTGCCTAAGATTGAACTTCACAAGTTTGGGTTTAAACAAATTTTAATGGTATTTTCCACATAACTCTTCTTTCCGGGTATTAACACCATCATTTCTGGTACTAATGTAGTTTGTAATTTTTTAAAACTTATCGTATTATTTTTTATTAAATTTTAATTATTATTTTATATTTTAAAAAAATTATTGGAGTTCTTACATTGACAATGCCAATTTGTTTGTTTATGTATAAACAATATGTATTTTTATTATGACAATTTCATTATATAAGTTCATCATATACATAGTAAACAAGTTTACAGGTGATTTTTGGAAAATGGGGAGAATCAAGTAATATTGTTAAAAAAATAGAAATTAACAGTATGGTAAGTAGTAAGTAAATGGTAATTAGAATAGATGCTTAAAAAATATTAAAAAGTTATGTTCAATTGTTTTTTAGAAATGAAATGATAAAGAAAATTGTAAATATGAAAAGGTATATTGAAATTACATTGAATGGTAATTTAATAATTAATGTATCATTTCGAATTTGTATGGCGAGTTGTCACTAAGCAAAGCAGTGCCAATCTTTTTCGAACATGTGTGTTGAGTTGACACTAGTAAAAGCATAATCCATGTGCATTGGGAAGGGTGCGAAGGTAGCGGGGATGGAAGGCAGTGATAAATGCTTTGAAATATTTGTGAAGTCGGGTAGAGTGAAGCTTGTGAGTTGGAGGAATTGTAAAGCACAGAAGTTTTCGGTGCAAGATGTACATCACGGAATTGTAGATGGCGGAAGTTTTGGGTGCAAGATTTATAATAGCACCAACTCGGGGATCGGCGGCTATAAAGTTGGCTAACTATGGAATTGTAGATCACCGAAGTTTTGGGTGCAAGATGTATATCACGGAAAAGGGGGAAGGAAAGTTCGGTTACGGCAGCCCAGCAACTAGGTATGAAAAGCAACGGCGGTGGGTCGGACTCCCGTAAATCGTGGTTGAATGTGTTGATTGTTTGTTAATGCCAATAAGTGAACCTATGTGGTGAGTTGTCAGTAGTAAAAGCATAATGAATGTGCATTGGGAAGCTCGGGAATGTGGCAGGGGGTTGAAGAGATCGATAAATGGTTTGAAATTTTTGTGAACCTGGGTATAGTGAAGGTTGTGGCCATAAAATTGGCTAAGTATGGAATTGTTTGCTTATTAATGCCAATGAGCGAACCTGTAAGTTGAGTTGTCGATAGTAAAAGCATAGTGAATGTGCATTGGGAAGGGCGGGAATGTGGCGGGGAGTGAAGAGAGTGATAAATGGTTTGAAAGTTTTGTGAACCGAGGTCGAATTGTAAATGACGGAAGTGTTGGGTGCAAAATGTATATCACATAAGTGTTGAGTGCAACATGTATATCACGGAACAGGGGGCATAAGAATTCGATAGCGCTAAGTTGCGACCCCAACAGAGAGATAATTGACTAAGTGTTGAAAGGGACTGTGGTCGGTCGGGCTCATGATGTGACGATATAGGACCAATCCATGAGTTCGAGAAAGTTAGGTTCAAGTTTAAAGAGATTTTGTCTATATTTATTTAAATTGTATTTATATTAATGTATCTTAATAGATTATTTGTGGTCCAAATGTAAACCATGTTCCAATATGTGGACGAATTGTAGACCACGGAAGTTTTTGGTGCAAGATGTATATCACGGACTTGTAGATGATGAAAGTTTTGGGTGCAAGATTTATAATAGCGCCAACCCGGGGGTCGGTCGGACTCCCGTAAATCGATGTTGAATGCATTTTTTGCTTATAAATGCCAATAACCGAACCAACATGTATATCACAGAACAGGGGGCATAAGAATTCAATAACGGTCAGTCGCGACCCCGCAGAGAGATAATTGGCTAAGTGTTGAAAGGGATTGCGGTCGGTCGGGCTCATGATGTGACGATATAGGACCAATCCATGAGTTCGAAAAAGTCAGGTTCAAGTTTAAATACATTTATTTAAATTGTATTTATATCAATGTATCTTAATAGATTATTTGTGGTCCAAATGTAAACCATGTTCCAATATGTGGACGAATTGTAGACCACGGAAGTTTTGGGTGCAATATGTATATCGTGGACTTATAGATGACAGAAGTTTTGGGTGCAAGATTTATAATAGCACCAACCCGGGGGTCGGTCAGACTCCCGTAAATCGTTGTTGAATGCGTTTTTTGCTTATAAATGTCAATAAGTGAACCAACATGTATATCACAGAACAATGGGCATAAAAATTCAGTAGCGCTAAGTGTTGAAAGGGACTGCGGTCGGTCGGGCTCATAGTGTGACGATATAGAACCAATCCACGAGTTTGAGAAAGTTAGGTTCAAGTTTAAATATATTTATTTAAATTGTATTTATATTAATGTATCTTAATAGATTATTTGTGGTCCAAATGTAAACCATGTTCCAATATGTGGATGAATTGTAGACCACGGAAGTTTTGGGTGCAAGATGTATATCGTTGACTTGTAGATGACGGAAGTTTTGGGTGCAAGATTTATAATAGCACCAACCCGGGGGTCGGTCGGACTCCCGTAAATCGTTGTTGAATGTGTTTTTTGCTTATAAATGCCAATAAGCGAACCAACATGTATAGCGCGGAACAGGGGGCATAAAAATTCGATAGCGCTAAGTCGCGACCACGTAGAAAGATAATTGGCTAAGTGTTGAAAGGGACTGCGGTCGGTCAGGCTCATAATGTGACGATATAGGACCAATCCACGAGTTCGAGAAAGTCAAGTTCAAGTTTAAATATATTTATTTAAATTGTAATTATATTAATGTATCTAGATTATTTGTGGTCCAAATGTAAACCATGTTCCAATATGTGGACGAATTGTACACCACGGAAGTTTTGGGTGCAAGATGTATATCGCGGACTTGTAGATGACGGAATTTTTGGGTGAAAAATTTATAATAGCGCCAACCCGGGGGTCAGTCGGACTCCCATAAATTGTTGTTGAATGCGTTTTTTGCTTATAAATGCTAATAAGCAGACCTGTGTGTTGAGTTGTTGCTAGTAAAAGCATAATGAATGTGCATTAGGAAGGATGGGAATGTGGCGGGAGTTGAACAGAGCGATAAATGGTTGAAATTTTTGTGGACCCGGGTATAGTGAAGGTTGCCACAATAAATTTGGCTAAGTATGGAATTGTAGATCACGGAAGTTTAGGGTGGAAGATGTATACCACGAAACACAGGGAATGAGAGTTCGGTTGCGCCAACTCGGGGACCGACGGCCATAGAATTGGCTAGGTATGAAAAGCAACGGCGATTGGTCAGACTACCGTAAATCGTGGTTGAATAGTGAACCTGTGTGTTGAGTTGTCACTAGTAAAAGCACAATGAATGTGCATTGGGAAGGGTGGGAATGTTGCGGGGATTGAAGAGAGTGATAAATGGTTTGAAACTTTTGTGAACAACGAATTCCAGGAGTCCGGGGTCGAATTGTAAATCACGGAAGTGTTGGGTGTAAAATTTATATCACGAAAGTGTTGTGTGCAAGATGTATATCACGGAAGTGTTGTGTGCAAGATGTATATCATGGAACAGGGGGCATAAGAATTCGATAGCATTAAGTTGGGACCTAACAGTAAGATAATTGGCTACGTGTTGAAAGGGATGACGGTCGGTCGAGCTAATGATGTGATGATATAGATGGAGATGAGCTAACCTGGGAACCCGCGACCAATCCAGGAGTTGGAGAAAGTGAGGTTCAAGTTTAAAGAGATTTTGTCTATATTTATTTAAAATGTATTCATATTAATGTATCTTAATAGATTATTTGCGGTCCAAATGTAAACCATGTTCGAATTTGTGGATGAATTGTAGACGATTGAAGTTTTGGGTGCAAGATGTATATGGCGGAACTGTAGATGACGCAAGTTTTGGGTGCAAGATGTATATGGCGGAACTGTAGATGACGCAAGTTTTGGGTGCAAGATTTATAATAGCGCCAACCCAGGGGTCGGTCGGGCTCCCGTAAATCATTGTTGAATAGGTTTTTTGCTTGTTAATGCCAATAAGTGAACCTGTGCACTGAGTTTTCGATAGTAAAAGCATAATGAATGTGCATTGAGGATGGCGGGAATGTGGCGGGGATTGAAGAGAGCGATAAATGTTTTGAAAGTTGTGAACCCGAGTATAGTGAAGCTTGCAAGTTCTAGTGGTCCGAGGTCGAATTGTAAATGACGGAAGTGTTGGCTGTAAAATGTGTATCACGGAATTGTTGGGTGCAAAATGTATATCACGGAAGTGTTGGGTGCAAGATGTATATCACGGAACATGGGGCATAAGAATTCTAAAGAGCTAAGTTGGGACGTCGCGGTGAGATAATTAGCTAAGTGTTGAAAGGGACGGTGGTTGGTCAGGATCCTGATGTGAAGATATAGAAGGAGATGAGGATCTGGCAGTCCACTAACCGGTCAACCCACAAGCAATCCAGGAGCCCGAGAAAGTCAAGTTCAAGTTTAAAGGGATTTTGTTTATATTTATTTAAAATGTATTCATATTAATGTATCTTAATAGATTATTTGTGGTCCAAATGTAAACCATGTTCGAATTTGAATGGTGTTTTGGGCTTGCAATTTTTGCTCAAACCCACAAGCAATAGAGAAAAGAATATATGACTTTTCATTTTGTATATCAAAGAATGTTCTGAAATATAGGAAGCTGCAATATATGCACAATATAGAACATGAATATGTACAGGGAAATCAGTTAATTTTAAGAAGCAATACAAATTTCAAATAACAACACCAAACATTGAAGATTACCATAGAACAACCTCAAATATTTATATTCAGATAAACTAGGTCACAAAATACAATTGAGAATATTTCCCAAAAATAGTTGTCTTCGAATTTGTAAAAAAATGTATAGTTCATTACATATTCTGTGAAATAAAAATGTGTTTGCCAGAATGACTGGGATTGGGACTGTCGCGGACTACAAAGCAAAGATGTACAAGAATGAAGTTTGTAGAAAGAAGAAATTCGGCGATAGAAAACAACAAGACCTGGCAAGAAGAAAGAGAAAATTGTCAGTTCTCGGTTAAAGCTTTGTTAGAGTAAGTGGATGAAGACAAAAGAATGTGATCACTATCAACTTACTATGATGGTGTCCCATGCCTTGTCATTTTCTCGTTGATGTCCTTTTATGGCTTTCCTCGGCTTTGACCTTCATTGTTAATCTGGTCGACAACCTTTTTGAACCATTCTTCGATGTATCTCCTCAAGGGCGCTACGTTGATTTCATGCCGGATTTTTATATTGAACAATTCAATTTCCAAGTCCCTTAGATCAATAGACAGGTTGTGCAATGCTTCTTGAATATCATGGCTTTTAATCGCATAATCGACTAGCCAGGTTTTCATGTCATCTTCACCATATTCAAGAATGCCATAGAAATTTTCAAATGATAGTCTTTTATAGATATTAACTTGATCATCAAATGCTTGCTTGGTTAAAAACAACGAGTT
This sequence comes from Picea engelmannii, assembly GCA_009831015.1. Lineage (NCBI taxonomy): Eukaryota > Viridiplantae > Streptophyta > Pinopsida > Pinales > Pinaceae > Picea > Picea engelmannii. The sequence goes on along the minus strand of ML827064.1, from coordinate 211,358 downwards.
GAATATCAATTTCAGGTCCTAGACTTCATTGGTACTGGCAGCTAGATCTATCTCAGTTAGCTTCTTGAATAGTTTGTCTCTTCTAGATATGGTCTGGCTACATGCTTGAACGATACCATTTAGGTTCTTTACCTTTTCTTTTCAGCATGCGTTTAACTGGTCTATTCGATCCAAGGAAGGGAGATCCTCATGTCTTCTTCTGAATTTCGTCATACCGGTAACTTTAACACCAAATGGTAAAACTGCATCGAGGTAGAAACCTTGTTTGTTCTTGAGATCTGCTTGCAGATACTCATGAAAAGCATGCGCTATTGTTCCAAAAGAGACCATATTCTTTGACATCTCCCAAGCTTCTGTTATTAATTCCATTCTTATGTTTATATTCTTTTCCACATAGCCTCGAGCCGATGTGAAAAGGCTTGTTGATCCTTTTAACTTTGCCGCAGGTGCGATGGGCCCGACCATTGCCAAAGGAGTAGCAAACAATGGAAGAGGCATTAGAGTTGCCTCCAATTGTTTGATTCGCTCCTTTAACATGACATTTTCCGTTTCAAGGCCGCTAATAGAGTTGTCTAGAGCGTCTTCAGTTGCTCGGTGTATCTAAGAGATCTAGGAAGGGTGCATGTTGCGTAGTTTGATCTCTGAACGAGATCCCTTTCTTCTTCTTTATATCTCTCTTTTCAATAATCAATTTTTTGGATTCGCTATCAAAAACAACGCTCTGAAATGCAAAAGACTCTTCTTCGTCCAATGTATCTATGACAATTATTTCCATCCCAGGATTGTGCGGAGCAGTGCTCTCTAGTTGGTCATCGTCAGGGAACATTTTGTCAATGCCAATGTCTAGTTCCATATCTTCGAGGCAGAGATCGTGGATATCAATTTCTCCCCTCGGTCCCTCGTGTTCTTGGACTATTGTTTTTCATTTTTTGATCGCGGGAAGTTTGTGACAACTTTCAATTTTGTCGGAGGGAGGGTTCTTATCTCCTCCTCCGCCTGAAGAACTATGTGTGACTTTGCTACTTGGGTAGGACATTGGAGTACTACTCCAATATGATGTGGTCTTGGGTGTGGCGGTCAGGGATTGTGCACTTTTTTCACTCGAGCCTTTTCATTTCTGCTTGTGTGAGTCATTGGTACTGGCACCGAGTTCATTATGGATAGTGTCAGTGAAAGAACTGTTGAAGTGGTTCCTGACCATGAAATTCTCGACTTTCCAAGGCAGAGAGATGAATTGACTCTCTTTTTTTCATGGGAAAAATGCAACCAGTAGATGTATTGCCTTGTTATTCCAGCAAAAAACATTGTACCAAATATGTGACATGGAAGGAAGCAAGGATTTTGTTTAGACCCAAAAATACTTATAAAATTATAGTTCTCCATTTCTTCTAGAGTGCCCTTCCTATCCAAGAAGATTGTCAGTTGGCCAGACAACCGACGAAAATACTTTCCAAATATCAATGCTTTAAAAACTAAAAAAAAATCATTAAAGACTTTATAAAAATGTTGGCAAGCGTCGTGTCTCCATAATATATCGTATGAGAATATTACTGATTCAAATTCATAGTTCAACTTCTTACACATAGATAGTTCAGGGAATGGATAGCAATTTGCCACAACGAAAATTAAATAAGATGACATAAAGAATTTATTATGCCTTCTGTATTGCAATAACTAGGAAGAGATTTCAATGGAAATCAACTTGTCGCAATGGAATATGGCTTCCTCCTTGACCGTAAAATATAAGATATACAGAATCATCTAAGAGATGTTGGCTACACTTTCTTGTCTTGTTATCCTCGTGAAAAGCCATGCAATTTGCCGAAAAAGGTTTTTAAATGCACTAACATGTAATATGGCCATGTCCCGGGGAGCGCTCGTTGGGTCCTGTTAGAACTTCGGCAAGAGGTCAAATTCATTACCATGCTTCTTTAAGAACTGTCTACAATTCTCGCCCTTGAAAGTAGTCATTGGGTTGGGAAGTGTTAACATATTTTGAAATACTTGAGGTGATAGGGAGACTTGGGAATGGTTTCCCATCTAGATAATCCGCTGGTTCGGAATATAGTTCTCGGCGCAGTACATGACCAACTCCTTAAAGTAAAAAAAAACGGGGACACAATCTGCCGCTGCAATTCCAGATGTCAAGATAACTTTCTTCTGGGCAGAAGGGGACAAGTAGTAGTCATAAGCTATGGACCACTGAAAACTCTGGTCCTCGTGCCCGAAAATATTCAGGGTATCTCCACAGAAATGTTGTCGAGTTGCAGCCATAAGGTGATGAGAACGTTCCTTTGCTCCTCATAGTATTTAAAATGGATGCTACATCATAATATAATCTCCGATAAATCTTGTTTCAATGTGTTTTAATGGGAGATGTCCTCGACCTTTTCACCTTTTAATGCCAATCTTTTTGATGTGTCTGGTGAGTTGTGACTAATAAAGGCATAATTAATGTGCATTGGGAAGCGCACAAAGTTGGCGGAGATGGACGGTAGCGAAAACTGCTTCAAAACTTTTGTGTACCTAGAAGCTTGGGAACCCGCGAATTTGTGAGAACAGGAGATGAACAATCCACTAAGTATGGAAAGGCGGGGTACAATTATTTCAAAAAGTTAAAGTAAATAACAATTTTTCCGAGCTGAACATCCATATACCTAAAATAAATAAAAAATAAAAAAACTGATGCCATGATATTGACCTCTACCAATTTGATAATAGATAGGTTTAGTTGATGGATCCAAATATGGCTTACTTAAGGCGACTGGGGTGCACGTGGGGTGCCTGTGAGAAAAGCTAATGTTTTGATGAAGATTTGTTTATATTGCTACATGTGGCAGTAATTGTGTGATAGTATTTAGAATGAACACTGAAGGATGGTAATATGATCTTCTGTAAATCTTTGTTTAATGCATTTTGATGGGAGATGGCGTCCAACTTTTTCCTCATTAATGCCAATCTTTTCAAAGCTAATAAAAGTGTAATCAATTTGCATTGGGAAAGTGTGTGACAATGGCAGGGAAATCAAGAAAGTATGGAAAGGTGGGGAAAACATTGTCAGCTATGTAATATACCTGGATCTTGACAAAATCAAGTTCAAGTTAGAAGATAATTTATTTATATTTACTTAAACAATTTTCATATTATTTTATTTTATTAGTATTCTTTGTGGCCCAAATGCAAACTATGTTCAAATTGGAAGGGTGGAGCAACATTTTCATATGCAAGCATACTCTCAAATATGCAAACCTGTAATATATGCACTGTAGTAAAGAGGGGCATCATGTCAACACCTTTGTAGATGACAGTGGGCCAGCACAATATTGCATTCTTGCTATGATGATGCCTTAAAAAAACTAAAATAACCAACATTTTTTTGTGAATTCAAGATTGACAGAAAGAAACTAATCAGATTCCATAATATTCTCCCATTAATGCATTTTAATGGGAGATGTCCTCGAGATTTCCGCGTATTAATGCCAATCTTTTCGAACATCTGTGGTGAGATGTCACTAGTATAATCATAATTAATGTGCATTGGGAAGAGGCGAAGGTGGCGGGGATGGAGGGGAGTGAAAATGCTTTGGTACTTTTTTGAACCTGGGAGTCCGTGGTCAAATTGTAGATCACCCAAGTTTTGGATGCAAGATGTATACTCCGAACAAGGGGCATGAGAGTTCGATAACGCCTACCCAGGAACCCGTGGCCATAAAATTGGCTAAGTAAGGAGACGAAAGTGGTCAGTTGGACTCGTGATGTCAAAATATAGATGGATATAGAATTTGTGAGTCTGCCACCTAGGAACCCGCTATCATATAAATGTGACTAAGTATAGAAGAGGAAAAAAAGAAAGGGAGTGAAGAACTTTATGCTTGACAGAAGAACACTTTGTCTAATAATTGTCAAACGATAGAAACACATCGACTATGGCGCATGAGAGTTTGGGGCATGAGATTTCCATAGGGCCTAGCTAGGAACCATCGGGCATAAAATTGGCTAAGTATGGAAACAAACAATAGTCTGTCAAACTCATGATGTGAAGATATAGATGGATATAGAATTTCTGATTCTGCAACCCCGGGAACCCGTGAGCATAGACATGCGACTATGTATAGAAGCAGAAACAGATAATAGAGGGGAAGAAGAAAAGGGAAAAAGCGACAAGTATATAAGAGAAAACAAAAGAGAGTAAAGAACTTTATGCATCACATACAACACTTGGTCTTAAGTATGGGAAGGTGGGCCGGTCATACGGATTTATCGTAGGCAGAGAGAGGCTTGCGAGTTCGAGGAGTCTGGGGTCGAATTGTAGATAACCGGAGTTTTGGGTGCAAGATGTATATCCGAACACGGGGCATGGGAGTTCGATAATTCCTTCGAGGGAACTCGTGGCCATAAAATTGGCTAAGTGTGGAAACGAACTGCGGTCGGTCAGACGCGTGATGTGAAGATATAGACGGATGTAGAATTTCTCACTCCACCACCCCTGGAACCCACGAGCATAAATATGTGACTAAGCATAGAACTAGAAACGGATAATACAGGGGAAAAAGAAAAGGGAAGAACGGGTAAGTATATAATAGGAAAAATAAAGGGAGCAAAGAACTATATTTGTCACACAAGAACACTTATTATGATAATTATCAAGCTATAGAAACACATCAACTATGGGAAAAATATTTTCAGCCATGGAATATAACTGGAGCTCAACAGACCTTGGTTCAAGATAAAAGAGATGTTGTTTATATCTATCTCAAGAAGCAATAGACAAAATATATGACTTGGCACATTTGTATGAAGCATTCAGACAGAGTCATCGTAGATAGAGTGAGGCCTGGGGGTTCGCGTCCAGAGTCGAATTGTAGATCATCGAAGTTTTGGGTGCAAGATGTATACCGCGAACACAGGGCATGAGAGTTCGATGGCGCTTAGGTAGGAACTCGCGGCCATAAAATTTGCCAAGTATGAAAACGAATGGCGGTCGATCGAACTCATAATGTAAAGATATAGATGGACATGGAATTTGTCGCTCCGCCATCCTGGGAACCCGCGAGAATAGACATGGGACTAAGTATAGAACCAGAAATGGATAATAGAGGGCAAGAAGAAAAGGGAGAATGGATAAGTATAGAAGAGGAAAAAGAAAGGGAGCAAAGAACTATATGCCTCACAGAGCAACACTTAGTGTGATCATTATCAAGTGATAGAAACACATCAACTATGGGAAAAACATGTAGCTGGACAAATTGGACAACATATGCAGATCAGAGTTTTTTGTAACCATACCTCTTAGTCTCAGGCATACACATTGTATTTGCTACGACACATTGCACTCCAACTTTTTCAGATGTGGCACATAAGGCTTCATCCTTGTGCCCAATGACTGTGTTCTTGTTTCAATGTAGCAATACAGAGAATACAATGGACATGAAAGCAAGCTGCTACGTAGGAACACATGAAAAAAAAGATGGAGTACAAATTTATTTATTTGAATATAGCAGCACAGAAAATAGAATTGACATGAAGACAAGTTAATATACAGGAAGATATGGAGTATCCAAGGAAAAAAAAGAAGAAGCTGCAAACCAGTGCAACAAATATAGACAGAGTAAATGAAAAACAATTGGATATGGAACACGGGTAGAAATATGCACCTTTGCATGGATTCTTCTACATTTCTGGTTAAGAGTTCTTTGTCGTGTCCAGTTTTCCACTTTGTTTCTATGAAAAGAAGCACAAAACAAAATGGACATGAACATAAGTTGACATGTAAAGAAAAAAGCAAGGAATATGTACATAGAGTAAATAAAATAGAATAAAAGGAATAGAGTAACAGATATTGTTAGAAGAATGTGTCATTTTTTTTATTTTTTATTTTGTTCATCCATGTTTGTGTATATATAAAAATTTGTGTAAAAACATTTTGTGCCCAAAATCAATTACAAAGCAGGGAAAACTAAGAAGTTGGATAGCTTGATTTTTTGCAACAAGATAGACAGATATGCTTTGAAACACAGAAATACGATTTTGCAATATGTTTGATGTATATTTCATAATTCAATTGCAATACCAATTGTATCGTGAGCAAACCAGTATGTGTACAAACCAGGGAAAACTAAAAAGTTGGATAACTTGGTTTTCTACAACAAGCTAGACATATATGCTTTGAAACATAGAAATATGATTTTGCAATATGTTTGATGTATCTCTCATAATTCAAGTGCAGTACCAATTGTATCATGATCAGACTAGTATGTGTCTAAGATAAAGATGATGTATTGAGAAATGGGCACATTCGACCATACATGGTCAATAAGTGTGTTTTGTACATGGCTTGTGTCGTTCAAAAGAAAGCGGACATTGTATTTGCACATGTAGTTTTCCAATTTTTTTGTTCTTCCATTATTTTGTAGCATGTCAATATTGAAGTCTCCTACAATGAAAATGGTTTCGTTCAGATACAAATGGTCTAATGCATTGGAAAGAACATTTAGTATGTTGGAGAATGTTGCATGGGGAACAACATAGAGATTCAGTATTGCAATTTCTGATCCATGGAAAAATAGTTTTGCAAGCACCATCTCAACATTGTTTTCTTCGAAATGTATATGCTCCAAAATTTTTACATGTTTTTTCACCAATATCATCACCCCATGTGTAATGTAACTCGATATGCAATTGTGATTTGGAAATTGTTTGTTTTGCATGCATAATGCCATGTATGTTTCCTATAAGCACAGAATAGGGGATTGCATTGTGTCATAGTCATTGAGTATATCATCCATGTGTGCATGTAAGTGGTGTGTGTTAAGTGAGAGAATTGATACAGATGAGTTTGCTTGTATGGATTGGTAATCATACCGCAGATGCCACTTTGCGGTAGTACTGAGGCGTTGCATCTCAATATCAAATTTGTGTTTGACTTTGAAGTTATCTTTTGTAAGAGGACTTAGTAAATACAAGGAATATATACTTCTGACATGAGACAGTGTTGTGTATACAAGTCCATGTATTTGAATTCCAACAGGCTCAAATGCAACACTATCAAGTGTTAGTCCTTGCGATCCGTGGAATGTACGTGCACATGCAAGTTTAATTGGAAACTGTTGTCGAATATTCAGTCAAGCTATCTTTGTTGATGTCGATACTGGTTTTGATATTCGCAATATAGGTGTCCAATCGCTTGCAGTGTTTGAATTATATAGATAAGCCAACTTGTTTGCTTGTTGGTGGCCTTTATGTAGTTCATGGAACTTTATCCAAAGGACATCAAGTTTTTTTGTTTTGGTATAGTCTTTGAGTATTCCATATGCACCATTGACCAAGCCATCCTGTGAATCATAGTTGCAGGCATATATTTCAACCAGCATGTCTACTTTCGGGACAAGTTGCAAAGGTAAAGTGGTTGTATGTTCATGACGTGGCACATTTCCATGATTGTCTTCTTCGAGGTCAATTGAATTGATGATGATATCATCGCCAGGCATGAGCTATAACAAGAACCTGTTATGCATTGCAACATCCCTATTCGTGTAGAACAAGTAAGGGAAGGTTGGGTCTGTTGGTGCAGGTCGCATGCACCTCGAATTGATATATGTGAATTCCTCATGTGTTTGGTTGTTTGTCCGCATTCTATTCAGAATTGCAATAAATGTTTCATCTATCTGGTGCATTGTAGTATGCAATTCAAAGTATTTAATATTGTCTTTCCAGAAGTCATGCGTCATTGTTTGCATGTTGACTGTAGGTTGTTCAAATATCAAAGAATCTTGGATGGGTTGTGCCTGGTAAAGATCCACAGAATATCATGTCAATGTTTCCAAAGTATTTTGTGTGCACATGTTTTATGTTTCTTAGTCAGTTGTCAATGGAATACAAGAAGTGACTTCCAATCAAAGATGCCTCATCTATGACGACAAGTTGCAGTTCGTCATAAAGCTTAGACAAGGTATCTAAAATTTTCTTGTTGAGTGGAAGAAATTGTGACTTGTTAAAATGCATCAAAAATGCAGAGTGGACTGTTGTTCCACCTGCATTATATGCAGCTTTTCCTGTGTATTCAACTATTAGGCCCTTTGGTTTCATAGGCTCAAAGGAATTCTTTGAATCATAGATTCGTATAAGCATTTGGAATAGTGCTTTTGTTGTGAATGTCTTGCCTGTTCCCGCTCCGCCTGTAAGGAACAAGTGCTCAGGAGTGTGCATACTCAAGCGTTTTTTAAGCGCAATGTCCTTTAGAATTGTTTGTTGTTCTCGATTCAACAGACGTCTGATTCTGTGGTATTCATTATTTTCAATAAGTAAAGGATGTTTTGTGAGTTGAAAACCAAGATTGATACATTTTTCAATGTTGCTTGCTCGAGGACGAGGCAAATCTGCTTGCAAGTCATAGGAGTCGCAGGGAGTTCTCGTTGTTTTTCGGTTTGTGAATGTCTCATCAAGATTTTCATGGTTTTCTAGTTCATTAACTGCACTTTCTAGATCACCCCGTGTTGGATTAACATTGTAAGTAAATCTATATTCATTGGTTTGCACTATAGTCTCAGAGGCAACATACGCAACTTCCCACGTAGGGAAGTTATGTTTTAATGTGTTTTCATTTTCATTGAACAGAACGTATAACAATAGTTTTTCTCTACAATAGTTTTCATAGTCAATATGTTTGTTGTATTTGACAACCTGTATCACATAGGGTTTTTTTCTTTTTGATATGGGTGCACCATTTTTTTTGTAATGCGATACGAATTCTGCTAAGCAGATATGCTTAATAGGAGATGGACCTTGGAGGTAATAATCAATAATAAAGTGACATAACACATCCTCTAAATTGTCAGGTTCTTGTTCTAGCAAAGACGATGGTTTAAGCACAAATGTGCGTTTCTCAAGTGGAGATGTGTTTATGAAGACACATTTTCTTGAACTACAATTGAGGGGCAAGGAAAGTGCAATGTGTACTGCTTGTTGAGCAGACATTTGTTGAAGATTAAGTAATGTATTACCAAGCGTACGTATCATTTGTCTAGCATCAATATGACTTCTTTCATGTTCTTTATGTATTTGTCTGATTGCACTTGTCATAGATTTGTCAACCTTTGTCATATACGAGGTACAATACGATGTTGCAGCATATGCATTGAGGACATACTGCGCATTTGTATTTGCATTCCACATAACTAGCATGTCCTTGGAGAAACTATTGTTCTAGATATGGGAAAGTTTTCGTTTAAGGAAAACTGTTGGTTGTTTAAGTGTAAATTGTATGGCTTGGATGTACTCATCTTTTGTTAGATTTAGCTCTGTCAAGAAGTCATCGAAGCTCATTAACTCATCAAAGTCTGGTTGTTCTAGAAATGCGAACAAGGATCTATATTTCTCAACGACAACATTGTCCTCTAAACTAAGTGGCTCTATGATTCTTGTTTTTCTCATTGGCGACACGGGGAAGTTGTATCTGCAATGTGAGTTTTTTCATTTTTTACAACTTTTTGTATGATAATGTCTATGAACTTTGGCAAGTTCTGGATCCAAATGATTTGTGTTGCATGTTATGTATTTGTACACAAACTGTTCTATATGTGAGTTGTTATAAGCTCCATATACCAATCCACCCTCTATCCACAACAGTGTGTGGTCACACTCACTACCCCTATTCTGGAATTCAGTCACAAAAAAGTAGTCCGATATTTTTCCGAAAAACGTTTCATCGTGGCATATCAATTGTCTCAAAGCATTTATTCTATGTCTATAGTAGCGAGTACATGTCACTGGGTATTTTCTTATGAGGTAGTCAATATTATCATTTTCCAGTGTATCAATTTGTTTTTTACGTTTCTTGTTCCTATGCAAGTCAGATACTGCAGCCACCAATGGATCCCAGCAATGCTCTGAACTTGTAAATGTGATGAAAAATGTTGGCGGTCCCAATTGTCGGATCATTGCAAAAACAGTTTTCTTGTTTTGTTGCATTATGCCAGGAGAGATGCGAATGTTTTTGAAATCTATGTATCCAATATTAGATTTCAGTATTTTTTCTAGGTTTACTTTGTACTTGACATCTTTGGCCAACAACTTTCTTCCTTGTAGTTGGCCTTTTCTTATTCACACCCACATGCAAGACAACACTTGCTCTAATATTATGCCCATTGTTTTGAAAAACAAATTTGTTATGTGACAGGAGAAGTCACTGATTGAATGTAGCAACTCCCATCAAACTATTTTATGGTAAATGAATCATTTCATAATGTCACTGGGACGTGGATATCCGTAGAACAGTGTTGGGAAGTTCATTTCCTTAGCAAATCTGTCCTTGAATATTCCAAGTGGACGTTTCCCCTCAGTAGGTGCTGTTATCCCCGATATCTAGGGATAACTAGGAGATCATGTCTCGAGGCCCACATAGTCCTAGACATGGAGTACCGAGAGCAGGAGCGACCTGAGCATGGTCCTGGAGGACCCATCTTCTTCTTCTCAGCCAGCCTTGTCCTGCCAGCAGTACCAGCCTTCATCACTACCGGCTTGGGCTTGCATCAAAGAAGGCTCTT
>ML827064.1:153825-168317 GCA_009831015.1 Picea engelmannii | reverse complement strand
GTTTTCCCTTCTTGTAGCTTCAACTAAGTCAAAGATCAAAAGTCTAGGGCTAAAATCCTAAAGTGATAGCAATTTAGGCTTCTAACCCTAGCAAGGACGATTTGCAAATTTGGACAAGTAAAAATTTGTGAGAGGAAGAGGCACTTATGTTCCTCTCTTAGGGTTTCAACAAAATAATACTTCTTGCAACCAAATAACAATTTCACCATTTACATCAACAACATACCATAGATTTGCAGAAAATTACCTACTTTATCCAAGAAACCAAGAGCATTTAACCCTACTTGCAGAAATATCCATCCAAAATCAGCAAAACATCCACAAGAGACCTCCTTCAAGCATAATACACAAGAGAGAATGGCCAATGACCCCCAAAGGGTCGAAATGTTTTGAAGTAATCCTCCACAATGGTGAGGAATGATTATGAAAAATGGAAGGCTAGCGCTAGCCTTCTTATATGAGGCTAGCCTATCATAATTTGTCCACAAACATAACATAACATTGATTCAAGTGAGGCCGAACCTTCGTTTAACCCTTTGCAAAATGCTAAAATACATCATAAATGAGCCACACATATGAGACGTCAAGCCTTCCTAGGGAAGGAAGAGGTCTCCAAAGGCCACGTGGCACCAATCAAGAGTGAAGTGGGAGAAAACGATGTCTCTCCTCACCCAATTCATGCCAACCATTACCAGTACCCCAGGTATCCACCAAACCCTAGCTCCATCAAACCTTAGAAGATGACGTCATCATCAAAGTAGGTCCAACATCCAGGATCCAAGTGCCGCGTCTAGGTTGGAGGGAGCTGTATCTCATCTCTACAAGGTATGTCGTTGTCTGTTGCTGCAATGTCCTTGATCTTAGTGAAGAATAATCTCTGAGGTCCTCTGCCCAGCCTATGGGCTTCTAGCTCGTCTATGTGCCATCATGACTGAATCTGCTCATACCAAGCCCATCTGTCCATTGTCCAAGGTTCCAAGGATGTGAGAGCTGATGTCTAAGGGTGGTGAGTCACCGAATGACTCACTTCTTTGCATCACACGTGCCAAAGTCCTGCAATAAAAGGCACAACGTCCTGGGTACAAGCCCATGACGTCCCTCAAAGAACCATATAAGGGCCATCCAAAACAAAGCAGAGTATAAGACAAGGTTAGCCAAGGTTCACAAGAAATATTATTCCTTAAAACATGCAAAGTAAGTTGTTACTTAAGATATAAGTCATGCAAGCAATTCACCTCAGTATCTCATTCAAGCATTACACCAGCCCAAGACCTCATGTGAATTGGCAAGTTGAAGTATGGGAGGGCCTTCATCCAACCCTATTAGGTGTGCCAACCTAGACATGAAATAAAAGGTCCAGGGAGAGGGATAGATCTCGAGGGAAGCAGGAAAGAAAGAAACCCTTCAAGAGTAAGTGTGATAATGATATGGTTTTGGGGCTTACTTCATGGCTTATGCTGTCATCAAATCCATTTCTATGAACGTCTTTGTAGAGGGAGCGCTTGCTTTCTTGAGGTACCCTTTCCTCGGTACTTTTTGCATTCCAAACCCCTTAATTTTCCTTTTGATACCCGATTATCATTTGCAAGTCCCCTTTAAAAATTTTCAAGATTCATTCCTTCATTTTTTACTGGGATTTAGTCCTTTGTAATTTGGTGCATTCATTCGCATCCATACAGGGGCGATTACCATTAGAGGGGGTAGAGATCAAATTGGATTGAGGATTTTATGGTGAGATTTTTCAATTAGCAATAACATAGATATATGGAGCAACTGCATCAACCTATGGGCCTTCATCCCCTTCTTCTCATGAGATAATGGACCATGACCCATTACCGAAGTTTGGTACACTATGAGAGGCTCCAAGATGGAAAGTGTTAAGTATAGTGGAGAACAAAACATTACCCTTGTGAGCGCCCCCCAGTAGTACCTCTTTTCCTTTGGCAGTGACAACATGGGACTAGGGCACAAAAGATGACCACCAAGGTGAAACAAGGCAGTTGACACAATTTCCCAAGACAATGATCCATTATCCAAAAGATCCTCATCCACATGCCGAACAAATTAAGCACAACACTTTGCATGAAATAAGGACTAACATAGCTTATGGTGACGCTGGCTTATCATTTCCCATACACTGGGTTGCTTGGATGTGATGATCCTTGGTTGACTTGTAGCTATAAAGGTGAATAAGGGGGGCTGTTGGGATGCCATCTGTCGATATGTTGATCATCATCATGGTCGTGATCATGTTCTCCATTGTGGGCCACGAGACATGATCTCCTCTAGTTACCCCTAGGCATGGGGGGGGGTAATAGGCCATACAACCAATCATCAATCGAAGATCCCTTTGTGAGAGCATTTTTATCATGTACATGCATGTCAATTAATAGCCTCATATTTAAGGAAATCTATCAAACTATTTTTGGTTCTTGTTTCCCAAAAGGAAGTTGATGTGGAAATAGAAAGATTAAAGTTGTACATCTACTTGACCATTAATTTTGTATCTATTTCCATATCTACCATGTCAAACTATCAACTTATTAATATACATGGAAGCGAAATAAACCTAAAACACAATTACCATGAAAAGCATAAAAAAATGAAGAAAGGAAATATACTAGCAGAAATTACAAGAATGATAACATGAAGACGACCCTAAGGAACAAGCTCCACAACCCTAGGATGGCCAAGGGAGAGAGTGTGGCCTCCTATCTCATCCGACTTAGACAGGTGAAGGATGAGTTGACAATTGTAGGGGAGATTATTCCAGACTCAGAGTTGGTGCGTATAGCCCTGAAGGGCTTCACCAAAGAGTGGGATGTTTTCGTGAAGTGTGTGGTGGTGAGAGAGAAGCTCCCAAATTGGAGCAAACTATGGGATGGCTTTACTTAGGAGGAGATCCATGAGGGTTATCAGAGTAGAGATCAAGAGAACGCAGAGGGTGGTGTAGACGAGAAGACTGTTGCTCTTGTGGGAAAGAGCAAAGACAAAAAGAAAGACATGAGCAAAGTGAAACGTTTTGCATGTCATAAGACTGGCCACTACACTGGTCAATGTCCAAACAAGAAGAAGAAGAAGCAAGAGCCATAGGTATCATCATCAACTGAGGTTGTTGAGTTCATTGAGAAATTTGAGAGAGAATTTTCTCTAATGACTGGCCTTTCAAGTAGTGGTAGTGCATAGTTCAGGGACATTGGAGTGTGGATTGTGGACAGTGGTGCATCTCAACATATGACAGGAATGAGGTTCGTGTTCCTCTGTTTCTTAGAGATAGACTTAGAATGTTACGTTGGTTGTGGGGATAGAACCAGACTTGCAGTGAGAGGGATTGGATGCGTGAGGTTCTAGCTAGAGTCAGGGGGTCGTTTGGAGTTGGCCGAGGTGTTATTTGTTCCACAACTTCCAGTAAATTTACTCTTAGTGTCAGCTTTGGAGGTTGGTGGATGTGGAGTTGTGTTCTTCAGTGGATTGGTGTTTCTATATCCAGAGGGAGCTACTCCAGACACAACAATATTTCTTGGTGTCCAACATGAGAGGTTATACAAGTTGTTGGAACAACTTGTGGTTGGATCCAGTGGATTCTTGGATTCAAAATCTATGTCAGTGTCCGAGAGTGAGCGGATTTATTGGAAGAGTGAGTTGATACTGGGGACTCATTCCTCTTTCAATACTCTTACAGGATTCAACTGGTATGAGATGACATAGTTGGATGATCAAAGGAGTGAGGAAACTCCTAGGAGCATGACTTGGATAGACATGTCTATAGCTTAGAGTTTAGCACAGGTAGAAGCAGTGGCTTCCAGTTCAGAGGGAGCAAAGGCTTCTAGTTTAGAGGGAGCAAATACAACAACATATGAGATGATGGGGTTGGAGGAAGATTCTGGTGAAGGTTCCAGAAGTACCTCCCTCCCTCGCTAAGAGAGAGTGTTAGTTTTTGTAGCTCAGAGGTACTTTTGCTTTGGAGGTTCCCAACATGCAGAAGTGACGAGCAAATTTCTCTCTTAAGTGAGTTTATAAAGTGATTTTATAAAGTCAAGTTGAGCCTTTTAATATTTAATGGGTAAAAGTGACTTTATGAAGTTTGGGTCACTTAAGTGATTTAAGTGAACTCAACGGAAGATTAACTCACAACCGTTGATCTCAATAGGGAAAGATCTAATCTTGACCGTCTGTCTCTTTGGAGATCTAGGGTTAGGGAAATTACTCATTAATGAGTGAATAAATGAAGCATTTGAGGGAGATGGGGTGCACTTTTCAAGGAGAGCTTGAGAGGGAAAGTGAAGAGACACACATTCCAATAGAGAAAGAGAGCTCAAGCTTGAAGAAGAGAGAAAAAAGAGCAATAGAAAGAAGGGGCGCATATTTCCAAGGAGTATTGGGTACACAAACCTAGGAGAATTTCAACATTGAAATATGGGTCATACAAGGAAGATTTGATAGCGTCATACAACAATAATTTCTGCACAAAAATCGAGGTTTTTTGGGTGCATTAAATGCTGTGTTAAATTCGTACGGGGCCAATCTGTATTTGCAAAAAATCCAGCACAAAAATTGAGGGTCATATAGTGTTGCATTTACTACTGTACAGGGCCGTACAATGTCGTACAGGAGCAGAGAAAGAGGCATCAAGCTGGGCATGGTTTTTGAGGTGTTGTTGGACATGATGTGTGAGATAAGTATAGTGTTTTCTTGCTGAAAGTGTTTTGTTGTAAATTATGTGTAATATTCTTCATGAGCTCATAATGAAGAATCTCTCCTGGACTGGTTTTTCCCTTGTGGGATTTTCCCATTTCTCAGATATCTAGTGTCAGTTGTGTTAATATGTTGTTTACTGTTCATTTAATTTTCATCGCTGATTTCAGTTTGCTTAGTCAATGTATTTCTGCTCATAAAGTGCAGTAGAATGTTGTTAAGTTTATTGCAATACTGTTGAATTTATTGGAGATTGAAATCCGAGTTTGACTAAGTGTGTGAAGTAAGTCACAATATATTTTTAACAAAAAGAAGAAGAAAGATTAAAAGAAAACGATTCATTATGGCTATATCAATGCTTAGCAATGTAATCAACAAGTCAAGAAGTTGCATAAGTCTTACCATCTAGTTCAAACATATGTAAAGACACATTTGCATGGGGAAATCACAGAAGCAAAAGGATTTCAAATAATTGTTCTAAATGAATATTTTGGGCATGATTGGGGCCCAATTCTACATGTCTTTTAAATTGAAACATGAGTCAAAGATGTTTCTCTCTACACCTCAAGTGGGGGAGTACATTGATAAAACAACAAGACGCTCTCTTATGTACATTGATGAAATCAAAATGGTTAGTGGTCAACCAAAACTGCTAGATACATGGTATCAAGTGAAAATGGTTAGTGGTTAACCAAAACCACTACATAGAGTGATGAACCATTGAAGAACAAAAGAATCCAAAAGCTCAAGCTTATATCCCTTCAACAATCTTCTCATTTTGCACATGATGGGGGGGGGGGGGAATATCAATGATGCTAGTGAGGCTTCAAGTTTCAAAGTTCAATCAATCAAAATTCAATCAAAATTTAAGAATTCTAGCATGTAAACCGGTCTCCTCAACAAGATCAATCTCTTCAAATCAACATATTTGGGAAGATCTAGCATGCAATCTAGAATCCTCTGATGCTCTTCAATTATTCATTGGGATACTGTTCGACACCTAATTGTGTCTAAATTTAGAGAGTTCTCTGGTGATCATGTTTGTTCATTGATCGTTGAATGGTGATCCTATTTGTTCACCAGTTAGTAGGGGAATGTTTAGACATAGAAGCAGTTCACTTCCAAAAATTCTATTCTCTTTCAAACTTCATTTCATATGAACCATTTAACATCCATATTGATGGTTTTTTAGACATATCTTCATTGAAGCTTAGTTTGAAAGTTTCAGATTGAAGATTATGATGATACCAATTTATGCACTAGTTATTGTTGCCTTATTGGTATAATTATTCATACTCATGATTGAGGGGGGGTGTTATTTCTCAAACTCTTGCTAAAGGGAAAGTCTACCCTTGGTAGGAGAGACTAGAGGTAACTACTAGGAAAACCACCCACTGTCACCTCAATGGCCTTGCCTCTCACTTTAAGGCTAAAAGAAGGGGCTTCCTAACCCAAGGAGGGTGTTCCTAAGGGCCAATCTAAGCTAGGTCGTTGCGTGAAGAAGGAAAATGCTAACTTGGCTTGACAAAGACTTTATCAATTTGATACCACCCACTCTCAAGAATAAAACAAGCTTAAGTGTGCAAATAAGTGGATCAAATTACTAATATTGAACAAGCTTCAAATGTATTTAACTTAGACTAGTATGCTCATTCAAGATTATGCTTGGAAAGTGAAAGACAAATCTTGCTTGATAAACCATGTACCATGAAAATCTATCAAAATGCCAAAACATGCATCCGATTACACAATGAAATATGATCATGAAATTATAGTGTTTGCGTCATTCATTTATCATATCATTAACATCACAAATTGAGAGTCTATGATGTCATCATCAAAGTTCCATTCCACAATTTAGAGATCATATGCCAAGAGTTATATGTTTACAATGATAACCAAGGAAACAATAGATGCACTGCTGTTAATAATGAACAATAAAGACAACAAAATTGGATGTGGATCATACAGTGATTAACATTCAAATGTCATCAAATGATTATGAGTTTATTATCCCTTGGAGCATGCAAACTTGTGTATTAATTGTTGAGGAAAAGGTATGAAGAACCTTACTCAAGCATTTTCAAATCTTTCTAGGCTAAGGCAAGATAGTTGAGAATGTTACCCGGAGTTTATAGCATTTAATTCAAAACAATTTCTTAATCCACAGGCAATATGCATCAGGGACTAAGGATGATTTTATATGTCATATTTAACCGTGAAAAATAAAAGAAACAGAGATATACATAAGTGTGTACAAGAAAAGAGACGAGAATAAAAGTAAAATCTGAAAAATACCATAAGATACGCATGTGACACTGAAATCAGAACATGATTTTTTATATTAATTTTATTCTAAGATACAAAGAAAAATTCTCTTTACAAACCCTTGCGAGGGTGGGACCAAAGTCAGATTTAGAAGCCTCTGATGGACACCATACAAAAAGACTCTGACAACAAAAGAAACTGAAGCTAAAGATCTGGATCAACTTGCCATAAAAGTGTTGTCACTTGACTCAACAAAATTTCCTTTATCAATTTTGAAATCTAATCTATA
This sequence comes from Picea engelmannii, assembly GCA_009831015.1. NCBI lineage: Eukaryota > Viridiplantae > Streptophyta > Pinopsida > Pinales > Pinaceae > Picea > Picea engelmannii. Next base: position 161,065 of record ML827064.1, on the reverse strand, counting down.
AACAAACAAGAACACACAGACTGCCAAGAAAGATCATAACCTTTAAAAACAAGCTGCTGAAGGATATGATTCAATTTTGAATATTGTTGCCCTCAATAAGACCTCGTTGTCATCAATATGGTTTAACTTTCTAGCAAACTTAGAATGAATGAAGAAAAATGAATATCTCACAAGTATAGAGCAGACCTTATATCATAAGTTCTCCTTTTGTTCTCTCTCTTCCTCTGTCTCTCCTCTTGATTGAGCCTTTTATTCTTCTTCAAACAAGTTATGGTAGTTCAACTACCTTTCTTTTGTTAAGCCTTAGTTAGCTTAACCATTAATTTGAGACAAATAGACAATAATAAAATAAATATGGGTCTATTAAATAATAACTAAATAGGCAGTACCTGTAATCTCTTTGTTAAATTTTAACAAAATATAACTCCTTGTTACTCCCTTTTTATTGACTTCAATAATCAACATAATGTGAAATATAAGAACCCAAGATATGCTCCAACATCTGCCTTGTAATTCCCATTCACATAAATAGTCAAACATTTTTATTATTAAGAAAAATAAAACATGACTGTTGACCAAAAATAGGATAATATCCATGCTGTCCAAAACATTCTATCTACATATATGCTTGCTGTCCAAAAAAAAAACAGTCTGTTTCCATGCCAATAACAACATCAAAATCCATATTTGCTATGAGAGGCAGTTTGCCTCTTTTCACTACTGCCCTCTTTTGATCTTTCTGTTGTAGCCTTAGGCAGATTGGGACCTTGAGGATGGATCTCGTTGATGACATGGGAACAATTTTCTTTGATGTGAAGATGGGAGGACACTGATTCAGAGGAATTTTCAGAAGTGTTAGGGGAATTGACCACTTTTTTCCCTTTATCAATCTCTGGTTCGAGCATGGTGATTTTTATCCTTTTGCTTGCATGTGAGGACTGGAGAGGCGTAACAATGCGATCAACTTGGGCATTTGGATTGAATGGCGGTGGAGGAGGAGGTACTGACAACGATACTGTAGGACAACCATTATGATGCGCAACAGGCTGATGGATGATCTCTTGCCAACCATCATTGGAAGGTGGTTGTGGCTGCATAGAAACATGAGGAGGAACACAAATACTAGAGAAGTTTTGTTGTGGTCGGAAATGAGGCCTCTTAGGTCGGGGTTGGCGAATCCCTTGGCCAACTAGGTTGAAGAACCCAACTTGAAAAAGATGATTTAGTTCATGTGGATTGGCATCAAAATGTATCGAGAATCATGGCCTTCTATGGCCTCTCTGCTAATTGTTTCATCTACCTCTGTTTGCACCTCTGCCATTGCTGGCCCTGCTAAAAAAACTCATATTGAAGCAATATTTCAATCAGAATATGAAAACTTTTAACAATCCATTCACTAATACTATATCTAAATAAAATCAAGATGTTGGCTCTATTATTCACATCAAAAGCATATTCAATCTATCCATTAATACAATCCACCAAATACTGAAGTTAATAATTAATTGCAAATGAACAGGGAATTATAGGGTTATTGGGAAGATGGGGGGCTTTGTAATGAATGAAAAATGATATCATGACGAGAAATAACGAATGAATATTGTTCAAGCAAAATGGAGAGCCTTTCCTTTATAAAACATTGCCTTCATATTGAAACTTTAACTCAAATCATCATCCAAATCCTTTGAATGAATTTATAATCACAGAACAAGGAAGTGAATTAAATGTTATTGGGAAAATGATGGGCATATAATGAGCGAAAAAGTGATATAATGGATGAGAGTAAGATGGTTACTGTTTTAATAAATAAAATATCATTAATTAATTCTACATTTCATAATAATATTCTCTACTGGAACTATTTTACCCTTATTTTCCAAGCCAATTCGAATAGCAAGAATCCCCTTAACCAAAACTCATTTGAGCCACAACCATAACACTTCATCATACACCATCCATTAACTACAACCTTCAAATAATTTAATATTAAATTCGAGGAATATTCCAGAACTGTCAACCTTTTCTTTCTTCCCAAAACCATTGATGTTCTTTTAAAATGGTAAAGCAATCTGTAGGAGACAAATAACCCAACATTTTGGCTTGACAATAATCATCACTAAAATATCTTAAATTGGTATGAAACACTGAAAGGAATCACAAGAACCCTTCGACGGTGTACAAAATATTTTGCTATAACCTCAAATCATTGGTAGTGAAACCAAAGTGGCTAGAAAACCCCAGTGCGGGTTTAATAATCAACAACTCATATCAACTTCAGAAGTTGACCAAACGCCTGGTGGATAAATAACACAACGAGCCACGTTTTGATTTTTCGAATCAATGTTATGATGATAAGTAACACGACTTCAATTTATTTACATGTTTGAATTCAATGGGCAACAAGGCTTGAACCGAAACAGAGCAAGTGTGAGATTTACAGTGCACCCATAAACACAACGATAATAATTCCTTCAAAAAGCTTCTTGGCAAATTTCCAAGGTGACAACATTTACCATATACAAATTTTCCAAGGTCTCGGTCTGTCTAGGGTAATATAAGAACCCCTCATTACCTTTTTCTTTTGTAGAAAATGAGAACACTTTAGAAATTAGTCATTGAATCCGAGCAAATCCGAATTTAATTGCTGTAAAAACCTTTTCCAACAGTTTAGTTGCCAACGTTTATTCCAAACATAACTAATCCAAATAATCTAACAAAGTAGAGCATCGAACAATAATTCGGGTTCAGATCAATTTTATTCCAACAAGAAAGCAAATAGATCGCATTTTGCACAGCCAGAATGCAAACAATACACCATATTTTTATATCAACAATATAAATACAACGCTTTCTCCGGGCACAACATAATTCATACCCTAACCCAAACGCAAAGTCAAGCTATAGTTCTAGTTGAGTTGTTCCAATGCCCATAAGGAAAAACAAGGAAAACCTCAAATCAAAATGCTATAAACTTTGGAAAAACAAATACATTTCGCATGAAAAGTTCTAGAGCCAACAAAATGATTTTAACTCGAGCAGAGTTTCTATTTAATGAATGAAGAGATAAAAGTTTCATACCTGTAAGAGTAAAGCTAAAGAAACCATGAGACACAACTCTTTCAAGGCCGAAAAAATGGTGGAGTTTCTATTTACTAGAACGCCCACAAAAAATACCAAAACATAGTGAAGGTGGCATCCCCGAGATAGGCTAAGAACGACGTGCAATAAATGCACGTCGCTTCCCATCTCCCAATATTAAATGTCATCAACCATTGCATAATGAAGCGCACCAGCTTCCATCAACCATTGCACATATATCCAATGTTTTGGTAAAGTGACTATACAAACCTCTAATATCAAAAAGGTTAGGTCAAAACTACCACAAGGATCCACAACATCTACAATCTGCCAAAGAAATTCCATACCGTATGATGACCCAAAACATAAATTTATGTATAATTCACACTTAGTATTATAGTTTAGATGTAGCAAGAGCAAGAATGTCTAGCGACCTAAACATTTATTTTCAAATCAAATCATAAACCAATCCTCCATAAATTGCAATTAGAACCATAGTTTTTCTTTTGTTCCCAATTATGTAATTATTCTTGTAATGCAATAATAAGCGAAGCTTTGACATCTTAACAAGAGGATTCATTTCCTTTTATTACTGTTCTACAGGGGTCCCATCTATTTAGTATTAATAATATGTACGTATAAATTCATTACAACTTATTTGCAGGCATGGATCTCATGTTGTGCTTTTTAGGCGTCAACAATAACCTGGGTAGTTTTGTAGCATAGAACAATGATCCAAATAGAGTATTCATAACACTGCAAAGTGTGTAAACAATCCCATCAACCACCGTGTATCTATGAGACCTTGATCCAATAATGTATGTAAGGTGTTCTAGATAATAAGATTCAGATGAAATAAACAATGAGTAATCAATGTATCCATAATACTTAAGAATCAAGGAGATACACCAACCTTTAAAGAAAATTTATCATAGGTATGTTATCATGAGAAAAATCAGACTTAGGATATTCCTCACAGTGATGAAACTAAACAATGCTCAATCCACTGTATCAATAGTGCTCAGAAAGTAAAGATATCAGACTCATGGTGCATTTATCATTGAGGGTTTATGGCAGCGTTCAATGGTGAATATTGAAACCACTCCAAGCAACAAGATTATGTGAAGTAAACAATGAGCAAATTGATGAATACACAATGCTTAAAGAGAGAGAATATTCCAAGGCATATCAACCATTGTTACCACCATTAAGGATCAGAGATCAAAAGCACAAAATTATTACTATAAATAGCGAAGATAATGCCTGAGTGATGGCATCAATAACCATTAACATATACTTTATGTAATTGTAAATGGGAAGTGAAATGTTTGACCATTTAAGTTCTTAGATCATGAGTTAAGGATGTTTTTTTCCATTTAGATTTGGAAAGAGACAATAAACTCTGTGTTGAAATTACTAAGACAACTGAGAGGAGGGGGGGCGGGGTGAATCAGTTGTTACTATGCTTAAACAATTTTAAGTTTATTAAACCATTTTTAATCTTTCATCAAGTGACCATCAATATTATACATCATATGAACAACATAAACAATGAACATCAATCACACATAAGATATACACAGAGACATATTTTTCACGAGGAAACCCATAAAGGGAGAAAACCTCTTCTTCTTCGAAATGATAGGTAGTCTTTTAAGTTCTGTACATCATCTATGTTTGAGCACCAACTCAAAGTGAGGCTACTACCTCTGTTTTACAAACTCCAACTTATTGAGAGCATCAACTCTCTGGTTTCTCTAGCACTGACTAGAAGGAAGCACCAACTCCCTGAGTGTTCCAACACCGACTGGATGGAAGCACCTACTTCCACTTATACAAGCACCAACTTGCATATAGAAAACTTTGTGTTTTCCCAAGCACCACCCTACCACCTTGTTTTCTAGCTACAACTAGGTGGAAGCTACAACTCCCAATATTCAAGCACCAACTCGAATATCAGAGGACCACAGTCCTCCCTAACACCACCCTATTTCTCTGATTATCCATAATTGATTGAAAAACAAACAATACAAGTAATTCAATTCTTACCCCTTCTTCCTTGTTTTGCATTTCTTCTCTGGTTCAAAAACTGTTCTGCAGTTCTGCTCTGCTACATGCTATTCTGCTATTCTGCTCTTGCTTCTGTCTGTTCGACGAATATTACTCATCTCTGAGTTTTATCTCATCCACTGCATTCTTTCATTTTACCCTTCTTATAGTTCATCTCATTGTTTCGGTTAGAATTGCTCACCTTCCACAGTGATTGCATTTCCATTTTATCCTATGCCACTTATTCAGTTACACCTTGAATCTCCAAGAAAACACATCAGCAACTGAATCGCCAACCATCCAAGAATCATGATTCAGTTATGCTAACTGAATCATAACTGATCGATTACCTGTGTGGTGAAATAGTAACCCTTCGATCAAGTTTCCAATTAACCAACACCGTTGGATTAAATCCACAGGATTTCACGTTTATCTCATATGCCCACTAGCTGTGATTGAGCGCTAAATAGAATTTGAATTTCGTGATTTCACATTTCGACATTCCTGTGATGAAGGGTCTCAACACTCCAAGTCGCGATCGCTGAGACTCCGAGATGGAGCTTAGCACCGCTAGTTTCTTCCCCTCACGTGACCACCGACGGTGACCACAGGCTGCGCCAAAAGGTGCTTCGTATTTCGCGAACTTATGAACTTCATCGAGCCTGATCAACGGTCGAGATCTCTAATGATCCGACGGCCTAGTTCTCATCGCGAGCTCGCATATCGCGATTCCTGTGATGAAGGATCTCGATACTCCAAGTCGTGATCGCTGAGACTCCGAGATGGAGCTTAGCACCGCTAGTTTCTTCCCCTCACGTGACCACCGGCGGTGATCACAAGCTGCGCCAAAAGGCACTTCGTATTTCGTGAACTTATGAACTTCATCGAGCCCGATCAACGGTCGAGATCTCCAATGATCCGACGGTCCAGATCTCATCGTGATCTTGCATATCGTGAGTTCCCACACCATGCTCTGTTGACTCCTCCAATGTGCAAGTCAACAAAATTCCAATCGCTTGCCACATGTCCTATGACTCCAACTGTCAGGATTGTTATTGCGATTTCGCATATTGCGAGTTCAAATCTCTTTCCTTTGGATTTTCCAATCTGCGAAACTCCGAAACGAAACCTTTGTCGTGCTTTGACTGTTTTCCTCCTTCTGAGCTTACACTGCTGATCTTTCTATTATCGCTCCGCTACTGATCGTGCTGATGTTCGTCATCAATGACAAACATGCATACTCTGCCTCTGTCTAAAAAACATGCCAACAATCTCCCCCTTTGACATTGATGGAAACCCCTTGAAAAACATGCAACTATACCACTGTAGCATCCTTGAAGTTACTACCACTGCAACATCCTTGAACTTACCACACTTTCTCCCCCTTTGACATCAATATCAAAGAAGAAACACGCTCCCCTTGAGCTATTGCAGTACATACTCCCCCTGTCAACTATGAGCAACTTAGAAATACAATAGATATTCAATAAGTACTCCCCTTGATCAGTGAACAGATTAGACGAAAGAAGTTATAACCCCCAACTTTTGACGAAGATATCCAAAAGGGGTTGTTTCTAACGGTTTAGTAAATATATCAGCTATATGTTCTGTGGAAGGAATATAATTAAGCGGAACGACTCTGTTTGTAACTTGTTCTCTGAGAAAATGGTATTTTATTGGGATATGCTTAGTCTTGGAGTGAAGAACAAGATTCTTGGAGACACTAATGGCACTGGTGTTATCACAGTGAATTGTAATAGGAACAATATAGTTTACCTTCAAATCTGCAAGAGTTTGAATCATCCACAAAATCTGAGTGCATCAAGTAGCAACAACAATGTACTCTGCTTCTGTAGTTGATAAGGAAATAGATCCCTGCTTCTTACTAATCCATGCTACGAACGAGTCACCCAGGAAGAAGGCACCTCCACTGGTGCTCTTTCTCTCATCCACACAATTTGCCCAATCTGCATCTGAATAAGCAGTTAACTAAAAATTCTGATTTCTGGGATACCACAGACCATAAGTCATTGTTCCCTTCAAGTATTTGAATATCCTTGTGACAACTACCAAGTGACTTTGTTTAGGAGCTGACTGATAACGACCTACCATT
>ML827064.1:118114-140135 GCA_009831015.1 Picea engelmannii | reverse complement strand
AAACTCTATGTTTTCCCAAGCACCACCCTGCCACCCTGTTTTCTAGCCACAACTAGATGGAAGCTACAACTCCCAATATTCAAGCACCAACTCGAATATCAGAGAACCATAGTCCTCCCTAGAACCACCCTACCTCCTTGATTATCCATAATTGATTGAAAAACAAACAATATAGGTAATTCAATTCTTACCCCTTCTTCCTTGTTCTGCAATTCTTCTCTGGTTCAAAAACTGTTCTGCAGTTCTTCTCTGCTACATGTTATTCTGCTATTCTGCTCTTGCTTTTGTCTGTTTGACGACTGTTACTCATCTCTGAGTTTTATTTCATCCATTGCATTCTTTCATTTTACCCTTCTTACAATTCATCTTATTGTTTCGGTTAGAACTGCCTACCTTCCACAGTCATTACATTTCCATTTTATCCCATGCCACTTATTCAGTTACACCTTGAATCTCCAAGAAAACGCATCAACAACTAAATCGCCAACCATCCAAGAATCATGATTCAGTTCTGCTAACTGAATCGTAACTGATCGATTACCTGTGAGGTGAAACAGTAACCCTTCGATCAAGTTTCCAATTAACCAACACCGTTGGATTAAATCTGCAGGATTTCGCGTTGATCTCATATGCCCACTAGCTGTGACCGAGTGCTAAACAGAATTTGAATTTCGTGATTTTGCATTTCGACATTCCTGTGATGAAGGGTCTCGACACTCCAAGTCGCGATCGTCGAGACTCCGAGATGGAGCTTAGCACCGCTAGTTTCTTCCCCTCACATGACCACCGACGGTGACAACAGGGTGCGCCAAAAGGCACTTCGTATTTCGCGAACTTATGAACTTCATTAAGCCTGATCAACAGTCGAGATCTCCAATGATCCGACGGTCCAGATCTCATCGCGATCTCGCATATCGCGATTCCTGTGATGAAAGATCTCGATACTCCAAGTTGCGATCGCCGAGACTCCGAGATGGAGCTTAGCACCGCTAGTTTCTTCCCCTCACGTGACCACCGGTGGTGACCACAGGTTGCGCCAAAAAGTGCTTCGTATTTCGCGAACTTATGAACTTCATCGAGCTTGATCAACGGTCGAGATCTCCAATGATCCGACGGTCCAGATCTCATCGTGATCTCACATATCGCGAGTTCCCACACCATGCTCCGTTGACTCCTCCAATGTGCAAGTCAGCGAAATTCCAATCGCTTGCCACGTGTCCTATGACTCCAACGGTCAGGATTGTTATCGCGATTTCACATATCGCGAGTTCGAACCTCTTTCCTTTGGATTTCCCGATCTACGAAACTTCGAAACGAAACCTTTGTCGTGCTTTGACTGTTTTCCTCCTTTTGAGCTTACACTGCTGATCTTGCCATTATCGCTACGCCACTGATCGTGTTGATGTTCGTCATCAATGACAAACACACATACTCTGCCTTTGTCTAAAAAACATGCCAACACTCTGCAGTAAACCAGTATGTGAACCCTCAAAATTGTGTGACTTTAGCACCGTTACCTAAGTCCTTGCACTATTTATTGCATCGATTTGGTAAAATCGATAATTTATAAGTTAAATATGCCAAACATTGCAAAGAGAATGGTGTATCAAAGAAAAAATTCAACTACGTTGCATAATTAGTAAAACCTTGTCACAAATGTTAAAAGGCTGAAACAACAAGGTGTCTCATGCAAGAGTACTTATATGAATGTTTGATAGAGTTATCATGCCATTAAATTAGCTACCCCCACCATAGATAAACCAAGAACTGAAGTATGAGATTCAAACCCTAGATGTCAAGCTTTAAGAGTGAGATTAAGTGCCCAAAATCAAGATCGTTACACTTAGTGAGTGAGACGTTGAATAGCTTATAACATTGATTTGCTTTATTCATAGTGTATGGACCATGAAAACAACCCAACATTGGCACTCTATCCTTTGAAAATGAGGCAATTAAGAGAAAGACTAACATTCATCAATATGTTTCCAAGCATGAGCTAAAGCAACCCAATAAAAATGATGAGATTTAGACAATTTAGAGTTACTTTGTTACTTAGGGTTAGATCCAAAAGTTAAGCGAGATAAACAAGATCTAAAACCCAAACTTATGCCAACTTCAAAAGATGTACCATGAGAAAATAACTAGCATGAAGAGATCGAAGTAAGAAGATATTTAATAAGTAAAACTAACTTAGATCTAGCAATTTAATATGAGATCAAACCCTAGATTGCGAAAAATAAATAAACATCAAATAAAAAATAAATGAATAAAGGAAAAAGTATTTTGTTTTTTTGGTGGAAGAGATCAATAGACTAGTGCCTAAAAATGTCTATGGGGTCCCTACACAATCTTAAGTGAAGTCTTGGTTTAAGATAAGGCAATGTTGAGGGCACCAAAGAGGATTTCCTCTCAAGTGTTGGCTAGGGCTAGGTAGGTTTCTTCAAGACTCTATGGGGGTATGGTCCTCTAGGAATCCTATCCAAGTACTATTAAGGTGATCTTAAGGTTTTGCCAAGGCAAGAGGGAAGATCCCTAGGACGTCCTACCTAAATGCAAAGGGAACAAAACAATGATGGTCATGGGGAATAAGGAAAGAATGTTATACCTTGATTTCCCTCTCAAGTGGAGCAAGGTGCTCTTCTGTGACCTTGATGTAGCTCCTTCCTTAAACACACTTGAAAAATATCTAACAATGATCCAGGTGGATATCGGTGGCCACCCACCTTTTCCAACTGGCTCAAAACAGTTTGTTTACAACTTACTATTTTTAGCATTGTTGGCAACTTACTATTTTTAGCAGTTTTTCGGTTCCTAAACTTCTGGGGCCATTTTGAGAACCTAAACGATGTGTTTTCGCAATCAGGCACCTCAATGATAGCTGAAGGCTTTGATTGAGCCCCCAAAATGAATCTCCTTGTCGATACCTTTCCAACGAGCTATTGTGCGCCTGAAACGAAGATCGTATGCCAAAGTTACACCCCCAGGAAGTTGATACACTAAACTACCCAAAACGGGGTCCACCAAACTGTTGGCTTTTCATCTTCGAGGGTTAGGGTTTTGGATTTTCTTTATGTTAAAAAGGCCTTTGGAGCCTCATTGTAACTATCATATTCTTGCGAATGTGAGTAGGCGTCACATCTCTTCTTAGAGATAAACTGACACCATTCTAGCGAGTCTTTCACTCTGTATTTCTACAGTTTTGTACATTTCGCTCATTAATAGAAGTTGTGTATTACTGTATCTCTGTGTTTATGGATATATCTATGATATATCTCTGTACATTTCTTTATTATATCTCTGCTCTCATTTCGTGCTCAAAATAATACGAATCAATGGTATCAGAGCAGGCTGCTCTTGATCATTTTTCAGTGCATGCCCTCGATGAGGTCCAAGTATAGCAAGTTGGGTCTCGAGATTATCTCTTGAGGACAATCGATCTCGCACGCCCAAGAAACCCTCTGTGGCGGAAGAAAAGAAAAATGACAGAGAAAAAAATTCTATTAATTTGTTGCTTGAGCAAAGCTCTCACGCGACAGAGGGACGAAATGATGGAGAATTTTTCCCACATCCTTCAACGCCTGCTTATAACAACAGACACGTCTACATAAATCGACCACTTTGGAAGCACCTCTCCTTTCAAGGTACACGTTAATTTTGATATTCCAGTATTTGAAAGTCAGATAGACGCAGATGCCCTAAAAAAATGGTTAAATATGCTAGAAGGTTATTTCTCTGTTCACAATTTTTCCAACAGAGAAAAAATCACCTTCACATTCCTTAAGGATCTCCCCCATGTCAAACATTGGTTGGAAGCTTACTGGGAGACAAGCTCCACAGAGGAGTCTGGAATATATGGGGCCGAGCCCATTTGAGATTTTTTTGTGGATGCGGTCAAGGAACAATATTACCCTGTTGGTAACTATGACAACCAATACATGAGATGGACCACACTACATCAAAAGAGGGGCTAAGAAGTGCCAGAGTTCACTAATACCTTCCATACCTTGCACACCAACCTAGGTATCAAAGATTTTGAGTGACATTTGGTTCTGAAATACCATGGGGCTCTACATAGGTACATCCAAACCGAAATGGAGTTTATGGACATCTCATCGTTGGGAGCTGCTTATCAATATGTTGTCAAAATTGAGCAAAAATTTAAGCACCAGAACAAACGGGAGTTCGGATCTGCAAATCAAGAACCACCAAAGTATGATAAAGACGACCCTAACAAACAACCTCCCAAAAATCAGTCTAAGCCACATGAAAAGAAGGGTAAGGGAAAGATGAAGAATGACACTGGAAAGTGGTGCGACTTCCACAAAAGCCCCTAGCACAACACTGATGAATGTCACTCAAAACAGTCATTGGTGGCTGAGATCAAAGAAAAAGAGCTGAACCCAGATTCTAAATTTGATTCAGAAAATATTGACAGAAGATAGATCATCGACGTAGACCCCACTACTATTATCGCGACCGTAACAATTCAACTAGAAGAACCAACAGATCCCGAAGAGGGGGAGTGCCTCTTCCATTCACAGATGTGGGTGAAGTGGACCACGTTGCGTTTAATCGTTGATAGAGAAATCCAAAAGAACCTCATCTCAACATAGGTTGTTAAACAGTTGGGATTGTTGACAACACCACACTCGCAACCATACAATAACAGGTGGCTTTGCCAAGGATGACATCTTCGTGTCAACCAATAGTGTCGATTGTCAACAACATCTAGCCCTTCAAGAATGAGGTATTATGTGATGTTTCCCCGTTGGGTGTCTGTGATGTTATTTTGGGCCAACCATATATGTGGAAACGTCATGTTGTTTATGAGTCTCGACCTTGTAGTGTCATTGTTACTCTGGGGGGCCAACTCTATAGGATACCATAGGTAGTTCCGATCATTGCTCCACCAAAACAATGCTGCAAGGTAATTTCTCATACTGCAAAATTCAACCTCTTCACAATCTATTCAAAAGGTGAACAAAAGGACACTGCAACCATTGCAGACTTAGCCCAAGACCTTTCTATCCAACAGAAACAGATTGCAGAAGAGAAAGAATATATTGTTTCGTCACCTACAATGGTGCCTACACACTCCCTAGTCAAGCCAAGATAAAACATGCTGGTTGAACAGATTCAACCCCTCTAGCAACAGGTTCGTGACAATCTTCAACAACCTGAGCAACGCAACTTCTCCAACAAGGCAAGCAGCACACCAAGGTTCAGATTCAACAAACGCTTTCACCTCCCCCCGTGAACTCAATGCAATGGATACCATTCCTTCCTAAGGAGGGAGGATTGATACAAGTGGATATTTGTGACCACCCACCTATTCCAATTGGCTCAAAACAATTTGTTGGCAACTTACTATTTTTAGCATTTTTTCGGTTCCTAAACTTCTGGGGCCATTTTGAGAGCCTAAACAACATTTTTTTGCAATCCGACCCCTCAATGATAGCCAAAGGCTTGGATTGAGCTCCCAAAATGAATCTCCTCCTCGATACCTTTCCAACGAGCTATCATGTGCCCCAAACAAAGATCGTATGCCAAAGCTACGCCTTTGGGAAGTTGATACACCAAACTACCCAAAACGGGGTCCACAAAACTATTGGCTTTTCATCTTTCGGGGTTAGGGTTTTGGATTTTATTTATGTTAAAAAGGCCTTTGGAACCTCATTGTGTCTATCATCTTCTTGTGAATGTGAGTACTGTCACTTCTCTTCTTAGAGATAAGATGCCACCATTCTAGCGAGTCTTTCACTCTGTATTTCTACAGTTTGGTACATTTCGCTCATTAATAGAAATTGTGTATTACTGTATCTCTGTGTTTATGGTTATATCTATGTACATTTCTTTATTATATCTCCACTCTCATTTCGTGTTCAAAATAATCTGGATCAAACAAACCCTTGAAACATATCCTAGGACAACACTTACAAAAATATAGATGCATCAGAACTTTGTAGGCAAGTTTCTCAATATTCTCCAATAAATGGAAATGTGGAAGCTCTCTCCTTAAATAGATGAGGAGGCTTTTTAATACAATGGATCAATACAATGTGCTAGCTCAAACCGCAAGCTAAAACCATGAGCTCAAGTCAAATCCATGAGAAAATACAACGTGTGGGAATAAAACCACCCTCAAAATCTTCAAATACAAGAGTGCTCTCATCAAAATGGTAAAATATGTAACTATAATCCAAATGTTAGGTTTAGAGGGGCTAGGGACAAGTGTGCACTCCTAAAAAAATGCCAACATCCATCAAATGAGTGAAGAAACAGTCAACCATGGATCCAAGGACTAGTGTGATCTTCCAACTTGTTATCCCCATTTTGTGTGATAACTCAGGAGATTATGTCTCGAGGCCCTTAGGTTGCAGATATGGAGTGACAAGAGACTACATGACCAACAATGTCCACTTGCACATACAAAATCCCGCTCTATCACCACATTTGATCCATTTTTCAGCTCATCCACCACACCAGCTAGCTTCTGGAAGGCAAACAGATCTTGCTCCATGCGGTAAAAGTTAGGTATTGTGGCAGGTAATCACCCTAATATTTAAGGCATTTAAGATGAATATTCTCCCGATGATATAAATTTCATGGATATGATCTGCGTTTTCCAAGAGGAACAAGTCAGACAAGAACAAATCAATGAATCTAGAAGACGAGGGGAAAGAGAGGGGAGACTCCAGGCCTTGAATCAATTAACAAATGATTAAAAGAAGGAGTTAAGGAGGAGGGAGTATTTGACCTACACTAGAATAAATAAAGATTCATCCCCTCCATCACAACCAAACACTCCTCTTCCATCATTAGAGAAGGTGGCCCCACCACCTCCACGTCCAATACATGAGTTGCTTCCTAAGCCAACTCCCACATATGAGATTCAATTGAATATAGATGTTTCAACCATGTTTGGAAAGATGAATATGATGGTCCTAATGACAGAGATGTGCAAGATCCCTTTTGTGAAAAGGGAAATCTTGAATATATTACAGGTACCGACCGAGAAGGAAGACCCTCCTATCATTTTGAGCACTATGTACCTCAATCAGAAAAGGGACAAGAGCCCTCCCTTCTATCTTTCATTAGGCATGAATGGCCTCCGCTTAAACAACTGCATGCTTGATTATGGGGCCTCAACAAATGTCATGTCATTGAAGGTGATGGAACAACTTGGTTTGAAGACAACCCGACCCTATGGTAATGAATGTGGTATTAATTCTAAAAGGGTCAAGGCTTATGGGTTATGTGAGTACGTTGAGGTCTTTCTCATTGATTTTCCACATATCAACCTCCTCATGGACATAGTAGTGATCAATGTTCCAGATGCCTGGGGGATACTTTTATCAAGGAGTTGGTCTATTTCCCTTGGGGGCTTCCTTAGCATGGACCTTACCCATGCACACATCCCCATGGGAGATGATACCTTTGAGATATTATACAGTCGAGAGAGAGCTGATAGGAATGTGATGGATCCTAATGGAATTGATTACGTCAGTGAATGCGACTATGATGTGCCTCCGCAGATTATTGAGTATGATCCATCCGAGCTACCTTTCATGCAGGAAGACTCCATAGATATGCTCCTCCCAAGGACAAATGAATACAAAGAGAAACTTGCAAAGTACCAAGGGAAAGAGTATCCAAATTTTGAAGAAAGAAGATAAAGAACATGAAGAATCCATCAAAAGGATGGTCAACACAGAGCCTCCTTCCTACCCATACATTGAGTATATACCTTGCATCAATTTTAGTGAAGGAAGTCTTGCGCTCATGTGGGATAAGAGAAAGGGCAAGCCCAAGTATGACTAGAGAGATGAAAACTCATGGCTTGGCCCTTACATCGTCAAGAAGAAGTCCGATAAAGAAAAAGTACTATTTGACAGCCTTCGACGGGAGAAATATGCCATTACTAGTGGATGGATCTCTTCTCCAACCTTATGTTCAAGTCACATGACTTCTTCGAGGCTCGTGCCCCATGTAAGTAGGTAGGTCATCTTGCTTTCTTTGAGTTTTCATCTTGATTTCTCATATTAGTTTAGAATCATTTCATTTTTCATTTTTCTCTATTTGCATATTGATTTCATGCTAAGTTTAGAAATTTTTGAAAAATGCTAAAATTTTCTTTTCGATATTAATTTTTGTTTGGATTTTGATATATATGGACGAAGGGTGATAGAACCACCCTAGATTTTACGGTTTTCTGTTTCAGTGTAGGAACAAGTCTACCAAGAGATGTTGTGGTTCTCATGCACTCTACGACGAGCACATGTCGCCAAGTAGGATCCAAATGTTATCTCCATTTTGTGGGATAACTAAGGAGATCATGTCTCAAGGCCCTCAGGTTGCAGATATGGAGTGTCGAGAGACTACATGACCAACAATGTCCACTTACACATACAAAAGTTCGCTTCGTCACCACATTTGATACATTGTCAGCACATCCACCACACCAACTAACTTCTGGAAGGCAGATGGGTCTTTCTTCATGCGGTACAAGTTAGGTATTGTGGCAGGTAATCACCCTAATATTTAAGGAATTTAAGCATGTTGTATTTAAGCTACTTTTGATTATAGAATGTCTGCTTGGACATTATTCTTTTGACCCTGTTTCACCTTGGTGAGTGTCATAGATTTCCTAGTAAGTGGCCAACCTTTGGGAAAGGTTTGCAACTGGGGGTCCCTTGAGGGGTTATCATACCATTCTTGACCATACATACCAGTTTCGACCCATTATATTCCCATCCTATTGCCCTCTTCAAGGCCCTTTGAATTTAGTGACCCAAGAAGGGAATGTACCTAATTTCATGGGAAGAAGGGGCTGACATCCCAGGGGGATTGTTGCTGGCTAAAAATATAAAAGCCTGGATATTAACCTTCCAGATACTTCGCCCAGGTATCCCCTAGAAATAAATGAAATGCTTCTTTGTAAGAAAAAGAGGACCTACAAAATTGAATGATAATGAATTCTTAGGGGGTTAGTTGGAGGATGGGAGGTCTCATAACAAGCTAGCCTATCACGATCGGGGGTATTTAGCGGTATGACATTACCATTATCTGGCCACCAAGCCAAGCTAGTGGCTCTCATTTTACACAACCTAGAGAAAGGGGTCTCATCACGAGCCAACCTTTTCATTTCTGCAAGGTATTTGTGAGTGACACTGTCATTATCTGGACACCACGCCAGGACAGTGGCCTTTAATGCATTCCTTAAAATATGAAAGAAATAAAGAAATTGCAAGAAGATGGGCTTGGAAAAAGTGCATCGCAAACGAAGATGCCACACACCCTCTACAAAGGAACCCATGAATGAGATAATATGAGCCCTTGTATGTCATGAGAGTCATGAACCTATGAAGTCTAAACCCCTTCCACCTCATCATCTACCACATAACCTTGAAAGGACATCCTTGGGAGCATCCCCTACTTGAGGGTTTTGGTCTACCCAATAGGACCTTTATGACACCCCTCCTATACTTAAACTTGGTTTATTGTATAGGGTTTTGGGCCTTTGTTTAATTTGATGAGATAGTTTTGATGCACATGTTTAGGTGCCTTGCTTATTAAATGTGGTTTATACTTGTCATGATATCTTTGACTTGAGATCTTTGGAGGGCATAACCTTTTGTTTTGTAGGACCTTGCTTGGTGGCTAGTTTTGGGAGAACAAGTCTAGCATGGGATTCCAGGGGGAAAGGATCCCACAGGTTGGATGTGGTAGGCCCACAGACCCGATCACAATGAGATGCCTTTGGAGGCTTACTTGACATCATGGAGGATCTTTTCCAGCGCCTAGCACCCAAACGATTTTCCTAGGAGAGTAAATATGTCATATTTTGAGGGTTGACATCATGCTTGAGGGGGTTTGATGGTGATGGAGTGATTGCACATTCACAGTTGGCATATATTCACCGGACGAGGCATGGAGAAGGCTTAGCACATGATGAGGAGGCTCAAAGAGTCCCAAGGACTTCCACATCTTCTCCAACGACTTTCTCAAGTGCGAAAACGTCCCTTAAAGGGGTGAGATCATCTTGTTCTAGGGTTTCTTTTGTGTAAAAGTGAATTTTAAGATGAATTATTTAATATTATTTTGATGCCAGGGGTAATATAAAAGTTGTGGATCTCTTATCTTATGTTTTACCCTTGCTAAGTGGACAAACTATGTGATAGACATTTTGTATAAATAGAGATCATGAAATCTCATTTTGAATCATAACTCTTCCATTGTGAAGAGCCAAGGACCGAAATTTTTGCTACCTTCAAGATTTTTGTTCTCTTGTGCTATGGTATGGTGATCTCTTTGGTTATGGACTACATGATGATGATGCACTAGCTTTTGGAGTCCTTTTCTAGCTATTGTGGTGGTTTATCTTGTTGCTATTTGGATTGGTAAGCCATCTTACTTGTTGCTATCATTTGTAATTCAAGGTCAAGGTTCATTGTTGCTAAGGATAGGAAGGAAGTATAAGTGCATACACCCCTAGTTTAGCTCCACCATAAATTTAAGCATATAATTATTGTTTGCAAGGGTTTGCTAAGGAAGTATAAGGACATACACCCCTTAATTTAAACCCTAGCTAAGTTACGTGCCTTGGGGAATAAGAGGATTTATACCCCCAAGGAGGTAGTAGCTATAGCTCTTTAATTTTTGACCCCATTAACCCATTATTAAAAGGCACTAGTCGTTGCATTGAAGAAATAAAACATTGCATTGGTAAACGTGAAAATTTGAAGTATTGAAGTTTTCTCACTTGGATATTGTTCCTTGAGCCTTAGGCTATCTTACCTCATTGAGACGTCCCGTTTCACCCATTAAAACTTGCTGCTATAACAAAACTAACCTACAGCCATTAGGGATGCAAAGATCTAATCCTCTAAACTTAGATAACTCCTAAACTAACCCTAGAAATCAATGATAACTTCTCCCTAAGAAACAACTAACCCTAGCGCACCTTTTGGGCCAACTTAGTATTATTTTTGTTGGTTAAATTTTCTGGTATAAGGCTTGGTTTATTACAGCCATAAGGTTGATAAATATTACTGCAGTAAACTTTTTGTTGCAGCCTTGCTTTTATGCTAAAGTCTTGGTCTTTCATTCTTGAGTTGAACTAGTCTTTACTAGCTTGTCTCTTGCTTATTCAACTAGACTTTTAGCACTTATTTTTCATCTCTTATTATCTTTTACATGATGATATATATGATTTATTTTTGCTGCAATTAGGGACAACACGTTTAACTTGCTTGTCCACCTAACATATTGCATCATATACTTGGTTTTCCTTGTGTCTTGGGCATGTATTCTCTCTTGGAAGTTCACTCAAAGCATTGACAACCTTAAGCAACCCTCAAGACTCATTTCCAAGTTCCCTTTTCCATCTAGAAACTTGACCCTTAGGGGCATCCATTCATACATCTTATTTTTCATCTCAATTCCCCCCCAGGGTCACTAGGATTCCCCCCTTGATGTGACTATCTCACTTCTAAAGTGACGAGAACACCTTCCTAAGGTGATAGTGGGTAGGTTTTCTCTAAGTTTTCTCCATTCTGGTGGTTGGGTCGGGCTTTGCCGATCCTACAACGTGTGCGATAACATTTTGGCGCCGTTGTCGGGGAGGTTTTGAATCCTCTTCCGAACCCTAACGACACTTTGGAAAGCTATCCCAAAGCCTCTTCCCTAGCTTTCCTAGCGACTCCACCCAATAGGCGTTCCCTTTCCACTTTCTTGATGAGCTCCTCTTGAAGCTCATATGACGACTCCACCTTCCCAGAATCCTTCCTTTTCCAGGCCTTTCCCCCCTCGGAGGTTCAAACCTTCTAAGGTCTACCAAAAAGTCCTCCCCTCAAGTCCCTCGTTGTCAAAACCCTCGTGCACGATACCCTTCCCCTTGCTCCAATGGCCCAGCCTTGGGAAAAAGAGCTTTACAAACCCATTAACATGGCCACCATCCAGGGATACCCCAACGTAATGCCAAAATAGTCAAACAAGTGGTTGCCAAAGTTCCCAGGAAATAATGTAGTGACTGCTAAGGATCATCTTTACATCATGGGCCGGGACATGGGCAATGCAACTGTTGAGCATGAGGATGTAGCCATGAAGTTGTTTGTGTCATCATTGAATGAAGAAGTGCTTGATTGGTTTAGAGGCCTTCTTGACAATCATCTCACGTCTTATGGGGATTTTTCCAAGTTATTTAAGAGCAGATGGTCAACAAAGAAAGACAATGGGACACTTGTAGCTCAATTCAATTGGGTAAAGAAAAAGGAGAATGAGACAGTGAACGCGTTCAATACCAGATTTGACAGGTTGTATAGCTAGATTCCAAAAGAATTTCGTCTTACAACTGCATCAGTCTGTCTCCTTTATGTGAATGCTTTTGAAGGGAAATTTCGCTTCATGTTGAAGGACAGGAAGCCCACATCGTTGGCCCAAGCCAATGAATACAGTACTGACATTGAAGAGAGTCTTCTTGATTCAAGGGTGGATCCTTTTCAATACCCTCGTGTCAAGGCAGAAGAAAAGACTAAGGTTTCCAACAAAATTGCTCTTGATCTGATTGCCGTCTTGACTCTTAAGATATATCAGATGGGCACTTAGTTTACCCAGGTGCAGAACCAGATTATGGGTCATTTGACTACTGTAGAGAGGAATCAATCTACTCCTAGACCTCAGTTTGCCAGATAGCAGAGAGATGCCACAGGGTGGAAACCAAGGCATCAACAAGAGGCAAAAGCCCCAGATACTTAGAAACCAATTGGGATGGTTGAAACATAAGCTTGGTGCCTTCCATGCCAAGAACCTCACAGAGAAGATGAATGTCCCCRATGAGATGAAKATTCTCCCGACGATATGAATTTCATGGATATGATTTGCGTTTTCCAAGAGGAACAAGTCACACAAGAACATATCAATGAAGCCAGAAGAYGGGGGGAAAGAGAGGGGAGACTCCGAGCCTTGAATAATTAATAGATGATCATAAGGAGTTAAGGAGGAGGGGGTATTTGACCTACACTAGAAGATATAAAGCTTCAACCCCTCCATCACAGCCAGACACTCCTCTTCCATCAGCAGAGAAGGTGGCCCCACCACCTCCACATCCAATACATGAGTTTCTTTCTAAGACAACTCCCACAGATGGGATTCARTTGAATATAGATGTTTCAACCATGTTTGGAAAACTGAATATGATGGTCCCAATGACARAGATGTGCAAGATCCCTTCTTTGAAAAGGGAAACATTGAAGATATTACAGGTACCGACYGAKAAGGAAGACCCTCCTATCATTTTGAACACTATGCACCTCGATTGACAAAGGGACAAGAACACTCCCTTCTATCTTTCATTAGGCATGAATGGCCTCCGCTTAAAAAACTGCATACTTGATTCCGGGGCCTCAACAAATGTCATGTCATTGAAGGTGATGGAATAGCTTGGTTTGAAGACAACCCGACCCTATGGTAATGCATGTGGTATTGATTCTAAAAGGGTCAATGTTTATGGGTTATGTGAGGACGTTAAGGTCTTTTTGATTGATTTTCCACATATCAACCCCCTCATAGACATAATAGTGATTGATGTTCCGAATGCCTGGGGGATGCTCTTATCAAGGAGACAGTCTGCTGCCCTTGGGGGCTTCCTTAACATGGACCTTACTCATGCACACATCCCCATGGGAGATGGCACCTTTAAGATACTATACAATTGAGAGAGAGTTGATAGGCATGTGATGGATCGTAATGGTCCTGATTACGTTAGTGAATGTGACTATGATGTGCCTCTGCAGATTAGTGAGTATGATCCATCTGAGCTACCTTTCATGCAGGAAGACTCCATAGATATGCTCCTCCCAAGGACATATGAATACAAAGAGAAACTTGCAAAGTACCAAGGGAAAGAGCCAAGGTCTATCCAAATTTTGAAGAAAGAAGATGGAGAACATGAAGAAACCATCAAAAGATGGTCAACACAAAGCCTCCTTCCTACCCATACATTGAGACTATACCTTGCATGAATTGAGACTATACCTTGCATGAATTTCAGTGAAGGAATTCTTGTGCTCATGTGGGACAAGAGAAAGGGAAATCCCACGTATGACTAGAGAGATGATAACTCATGGCTTGGCCCTAACATCATCAAGAATAAGTATGGTAAAAAAAAGTACTATTTGACAACCTTGGATGGGAGAAAGATGCCATTACCAACGGATGGATCTCTTCTCCAACCTTATGTTTAGGTTACATGACTTCTTCGAGGCCCGTAAGTGGCCAACCTTTGGGAAATGTTTTCAGCTAGGGGTCCCTTGAGGGGTTATCGTATCATTCCCGACCATACATACTAATTTCCATCCATTACATTCCCATCATATTTCCCTCTTCTATGCCATTTGACTTTAGTGACCCAAGAAGGGCATGTCCCTCCTTTCATGCGAAGAAGGGGTTGAAGGCCTAGGGGGATTGTTGTTGTCTAAAAAGATGAAATCCTTGATATTAACCTTCCATATGCTTCGCCCAGGGATCCCCGAGAAAGCAATGAAATGCTTCTCTGTAAGAAAATGGGACCTACAAAATTGAATGATAATTAATGCTTAGGGGGTTAGTTGGAGGATGGGAGGTCTCATCACGAGCCAACCTATCATGATCATGGGTATTTAGTGCTATTACATTACCATCATCTAGTCACCAAGCGAGGGTAGTGGATCTCATGTTAAATAACTGAGAGAAAGTAGGTCTCATCATGAGCTATCCTTTTAATTTCCGTATTTGTGAGTGACACTGTCATTATTTGGACACCACGCCAGGATAGTGGCCTTCAACTCATTCCTTAAAATATGAAAGAAATAAATAAATGACAAGAAGATGGGCTTGGAAAATGTGCATCACAAACGAAGGTTCCACACACCCTCTACAAAGGCACCCATAAATGAGATAATACAATCCCTTGTATGTCATGAGAGTCATCGAACTATGAATTCTAAACCCCTTCCACCTCATCATCTACTACATAACCTTGAAAGGCCATCCTTGGGAGCATCCCCTACTTGAAGGTTTTGGTCTACCCAATAGGACCTTTATGACACCCCTCCCATACTTAAACTTGGTAAATTGTATAGGGTTTTGAGCTTTTGTTTAATTTGATGAGGTAGTTTTGATGCACATGTTTAGGTGCCTTGGTTATTAGACGTGGTTTATACTTGTCATGACATCTTTGACTTGATATTTTTGGAGGGCGTACCCTTTTGTTTTGCAGGACCTCACTTGGTGGCTAGTTTTGGGAGAACAAGCCTAGTTTGGACTTCTATGGGGCAAGGAGCCCACAGGTTGGATGTGGTAGGCTTGCACACCGGATCACAGAGAGATGCCTTTTGAGGCTTACTTGGCATCATGGAGGATCTTATCCAACCCCTAACACCCAAACGATTTTCCTAGGAGAGGAAGAATGTCATCTTTTGAGGGTTGAAGTTACGCTTGATGGGGTTTGCTGGTGATGGAGTGATGGCACATTGACACTTGGCATATTTTCACCGGATGAGGCATGGAGAAGGCTTAGCACATGATGAAGAGGCTCAAAGAGCCCCAAGGACTTCCACATCTTCTCCAACGACTTTCTGAAGTGCCAAAACGTCCCCTAAAGGGGTGACATCATCTTTTTCTAGGGTTTCTTTTGTGTAAAAGTGAATTTTAAGATGAATTATTTAATATTATTTTGATGCAAGGGGTAAGATAAGGGTTGTGGATCCCTTATCTTATGTTTTACCCTTGCTAAGTGGACAAACTGTGTGATAGACATTTTGTATAAATAGAGATCATGAAATCTCATTTTGAATCATAACTCTCCCATTGTGAAGAGCTAAGGACTGAAATTTTCGCTACCTTCAAGATTTTTGTTCTCTTGTGCTATGGTATGGTGGTCTCTTTGGTTATGGACTACATGATGATGATGCGCTAGCTCTTGGAGGTATTTTCTAGCTATCATGGTGGTTTATCTTGGCATGTTATGATTTATCTTGTTGCTATTTGGATTGGTAAGGAATTTTACTTGTTGCTATCATTTGTAATTCAAGCTCAAGGCTGATTGTTGCTAAGGCTATGTAGGGAGTATAAGTGCATACACCCCTAGTTTAGCTCCACCATAGATTTAAGCATAGAATTATTGTTTGCAAGGGTTTGCTAAGGAAGTATAAGGACACACACCCATTAGTTTAAACCCTAGCTAAGTTACTTGCCTTGGGGAATAAGAGAATTTATACCCCCAAGGAGGTAGTAGCTCTAAGTCTTTAGATTTTGACCCCATTAAGCCATTAATCAAAGGCACTAGTCGTCGCATTGGAGAAATAAAACATTGCATTGGTAAACGTGAAAAGTTGAAGTCTTGAAGTTCTCTCACTCAGATATTGTTCCTTGAACCTTGGGCTATCTTGCCTCAATGAGACATCCCATTTCACCTACTAAAACTTGCTGCTGTAAGAAAACTAACCTACAACTATTAGGGCTGCAGAGATCTAACCCTCTAAACCTAGATAACTCCTAAACTAACCCTAGAAATCAACTATAACTTCTCCCTAACAAACTACTAACCCTAGCGCATCTTTTGGGCTAACTTAGTGTTATTTTTGTTGGTTAAATTTTCTGTTATAACGCTTGGTTTTCTACAGCCATAAGGCTGATAAATATCATTGTAGTAAACTTTTTGTTGCAGCATTGATTTTATGCTAAAGTCTTGCTCTTTCATTCTTGAGTTGAACTAGTCTTTACTAGCTTATCTCTTGCTTATTCAACTAGAATTTTAGCACTTATTTTGCATCTCTTATTATCATTTACATGCTGATATATATCATTGATTTTTGCTGCAATCAGGGACAACAATCTTAACTTGCTTGTCCACCTAACATATTGCATCGTATACTTGGTTTTCATTGTGTCTTGGGCATGTATTCTCTCTTGGCAGGTCACTCAAAGCATTTTCAAACTTAATCAACCCTCAAGACTCATTTCTAAGTTCCCTTTTCCATCTAGAAACTTGACCTTTAGGGGCATCCATTCATACATCTTATTTTCCGTCTCAATCCCCCCTAGGGTCACCAAGATTCCCCTCTTGAGATGACTAACTCACCTCTAAAGTGACGAGAACACTTGCCTAAGGTGACAGTGGGTAGGTGCTCTCTAAGTTGTCACCATTCTGGTGGTTGGGTCGGGCTTTTCCCAACCTACAACTTGTGCGATAACACAACTAACTCCATGAGGTGAGAAAGAGGGCATCTCCAAGTGTAACAACCTCCCAAAAAGCATGACATCATGCCACATGTGTGGGATTCTCAAGGTAAGGTGGCATGTGTGGATCCTCAACTAGGGTGCTCCTTGATAAAATATTTAAGTCAATGCCATGATAGCCTATAACAGTTGTAACAACCCATGACCATGTGTAACTACCTCATACAAGTCCTCAACAAACTCAACCAACCTCCCACGTGTGGTCTAGGAGAGAATAATCATGTATGCATGTGAGTGAAGGCGTCCAACTGAGCAAGGGGAACATACTAGAGTGGTCCATGTGGCAGCTGTGATGATGTGGCATCCCTGTCATCACCCAATGCACTGTCACAAATCCCAATGCGGTGACATGTATCCTACTGAAGTACATGGATCCCAAGAAAATTGCACACATCCCAATGTCGATAGATATGGACAAATATAGGTACAAGGATCCCAAGGTGGCATCATAAAGCCCAATGGAGTGTCATGGATTTCGAGGCAATGCACATAGATCCCAATGCAATGTGCTCACTTGTAGTGGTGGGTCCAACTTCTTTGCAAGCCATTACATGATGTACACTTGTGATTTCTCTTAAAAAAACATAATAAATGTTAATTTTAGAATTTGCCTAAGTTTTACCATGGGGGAATAACATTAACCCTTAAACATGTAACAAGTTCTAGGACAAAGAGTATTTCCTAAGTCCTTAAGTAAAAGGCAGGTGATGGGATGAATAATTATGGAAAGGGTAAGGGAAAAACTTCATGCGATGACACTCAAAGTCATTTAATATGCTCCATAGGTCTTGTAATTTTGTTCAATTAGATTCCAAGAACTAGGATTTTATATAGAAGCCTTTAAGAAGGAGCTTCAACATTGAGTTACCTTTCCTTGACACTGTTTCTTACTACCCCTTTTTTCCTTTTTCTTTATTTGTTCATTTTATTGAACAAGCCCCTTTTTCTTTAGATATTCATAGACAAGCATGAGACTAGGGGCATTGGTCTCATAGTGAGGTGGCATTTCTCAAGCTTTAGTATTTTGGCTTTAAACTTTATTAGCTCTTCACCTCTAGCTTTTTTGGCTTTATTGACTTAGGATTTTTCCACTAGACCTTTTTGGTGACATTCGATAAGTCAAACATGATTGGGAATGGTTATTTTATGGATGGAATGGAGTGAAATGGGGAATGTGGAAAGTGCTAAGTATGGCTAGGATGTGGAAAGTGCTACCTCAACTAGTTTCCTATTAGTACAAACTGACCTAAGAAATTACAACACTTCTAAAGGAAGAATATAGTCCCCCGTTGTACGATGAGGAAAATAATAAAACTATAATGTTATGAAGTGTTATCATATATCATTTCAATGTTTACCACTTTCATGAATAATTCAAAAGTTATAACATCACATCCAAGTATAATACCGATGCATGGAATATCAAATAGAGCACACCGAAAACCATAATGTACCATCCATAAGTGCATATGTCGTTTGAGGAATGAGGGAGGAGATTTGATATACCATGGATGAGCTAGCACAATCACAGATATGAAGGAGAATCTGAGAGAATTGTCTGAGTCTGGAGAATATGAGAAAGACAACTCATGCAATCAATGACATAACAACCTTGTGAGGGTGCCTCTAGAGTAGTCACCCCTTGGGGGGTAACGAGGGGAATGTTAGATTGAGTCCCTCAGCAATAAAAAATTCCAATATTACCTTCTTATGATTTTTCATCCTTATCTACTGATGAGTTGTTGTCATTATCCATTGATGAGTTATCAGTGAGATCTAGATCTAGACGTGGTCAAATACATGTACTATAAATTGATATCACGAGATGAATACATGTATTGAGAATGACTTAAATCCTTTCTTGATAGGCTCTTGTGTCTTGCTTGTGTTCTATTTCTTAACAATATGCACCTTTTCACATTCTTAACATCATTAAGAAGTTATTGATTATGTTTACATAACCTTTTGATTTCTTCATCTTTTTTTTTTTTTTCTATGATTTTTCCCTTGACTCATCCTCCATTTCTTGTTTTGTTTTCTTATCCTCTTTCATGAATGATATATTAATGGATATAGGTTATTTTTTAATCATAAAAAATTTCATAGGATCAATTTCATCTTCATCTCCACTATATGTAGCTATTGCCATTAGTTCTTAGTTGGGATCTATCCACAACCTCAAATTCCAGCCTTAATATCTTAGCAATGATGATCTCAATTAGTTACTATGCCTTTTCCAATGTATTCTCATGTGTTTCCTCTTTTGAATGGATTTTGAATCGCCTCCATTGTACATCCCAATCAAAATTTATACTAATTTTACGTTAACATACCTTTTAAAATCCTGATTTCGACATTGTCATGTTCATTGACATTGTACCTGATGTAACTTTCAAATTTCTACACCTCTAAGCTTGAAATTTCGGCTTGTATAATCCTACTATGTCTTCTTTGCAATGCCATAGGTTTGACCAAATTCTGATGTGCGAAGAGAAAGTTATGGTAACTTTCCAACAATGTTCTGATTTTGGCCCTTTTAGGAGACCAAACTTGTACGGCTTGCCGTGCGTCCCATTTTTTATATCTTCTTTTGAAATTTAGACCTAAAACACTATGGTCTGTCTTCTTTCTAGTGCAATTGGTGGCACTCAATTTGGATCTTTCTAGAATCAAATATGACTATTTTACCAAGTACACCAATTTGAGACCGTTTCATAACTAGCCAAAAACCCTAACTTTCACGGCTTGTAACTTGAAAAGTATGGTGAATCAGAATCTAAAATTTTGACACAATGTACCTAGCTATGTCCTCTTAGTGCCCTAAAAATTTTGCTATCAGAATTTTTTATGGAAAATGGTTAGAGTGAAATTGGTAAGATGACTTGTTTTGAAGGAGCCAACCGAGGATTGTATTCTTTGATACCAAAAGTTAAAGAGATGAGTTACACAATAATTGCTTATAGGCTACAACAACCTCCTCCAAATACCCCAATACATCCATATATCCAAATAATGTGTTCATTCTTTACAATAATGACTATATTGACCTCTATATATACCTTTTTTTTTCATTGCACATGTAGGCTCTTTATTAGGTCGACCCCTATTACATATACGATTCCCCATTACGTGTACATTTAACCCCATATATACTCCCCTTGGGTTCATATCAATAGCAACCTCTAGATTATATATGATACTTAATAAATTTCAAAGGACAAATTCATTGAAAACATATACACATACATAATGAGATCATCTACGTTTTCGACGTGGCCGACCATGATTGGAACTAGCCTAGATCCATCTTAACTCTAGATCTATCAAGCACCATGAGAGATCAAATACCTTGAGTTGAAAACCTTTCAGAAAGGTTTTCACCTTGAGGGATTTGATCTGCCAGAAAGGTTTGCACCTTGAGGGATTTGATCCCCCAGTGCTTGATAGGTTCATAGTTAAGATGGATTTAGGTTGGTCTTAGATAAATTTAAAGGATACGATCTAGACACACTCTAGCTTCAAGACATATCTCATGGAATCAAGTGGTGGAAGGATTGGTGTTATTTACCATTCTATAGCTTCAACCAAGTATTCTCCATGTTGATTGTATATGCAGTTGGCTAAAATGGATTTGATTGAGAAGTTAAATTAATAAAGTATTGAAAGGTTTGCATCTCCAGGGATTTGATCCCTTATCGACGCTCGATAGATCCAAAGTTAAGATGTATCCATTTTGGTCTTAAATAAAGTTAAATGATACAATATAGACACCCTTTAGCTTTGAGACATCTTTCATGGAATCAAGTGGTGGAAGAATTGGTGTTGAACCATTCCATAGATTCAACCAAGTATTCTCCATCTTGATTGTGTGGACAGTTTTCTAAAATGGCTTTGATTGAGAAGTTAAATTAATAGAATATTAGTTTTAATCTCTTCATCTAGCTAAATAGGGTAAACAAAATTTGGAATGCCCAAGTCGAGGCTAAGAAATATTTCTTTTCTTCTCCTTAGTATATTAGGGATTATCTCTTGGTCTTTGGATTGCTGAAATTGGTGTCCCTTCCCCTACTCGTACCTTCTATAAGAAGGACAAAACTTTCATGATCTTGCACAAGAGCTAGAGCTCTTTGGCACTTGATTGATAATCTCTACAAGTATAAGAGATATGCCCCTTTTCTTCATATCATATAATAGGATCTTGATTGTTGCTCCAATTTTCATTGTGCATTGTAATTAATTAGAATTGAAACTTTGTAATTTTTGTGGAGAGGAAAATTATGTTGTGCATAATGTTTCTCAATTTAGAAGTATTTTTCCATTCTTAATTGTCATATGGTTCTACTCTTCTTGTGTAGTCTTCTGTGGATTTATTGTGCCAATTGAGCCACAAGAATTTTAATAATTCCAAGGGGACTAAAACTTCCATATTCCACTACATTGAGACTTTGTTAATTATAAAAATTTGAAAATGGAAGATTGACAACCAATTTTTTAATTTTATTTTTCCAATCTTCTTCCTCTCTAATATATTCCAAGTCTTTTGTGTTTTTGAGTGTTATTGGATGTTTAGACTTGCAACTTGATTTCCTCCCCTATCCAAATTAGTTATGCTAGTTCCCTCTTGGGAACTAGCAATTCCAATTCTAGGTTTGTTAATATACAATATCTTGATTTGTTGTTCTGCCTCACCCGTGTAGAGGGAACTAGAAATTCCAATTCTAGGTTTATTTATGTGCAATATCAT
>ML827064.1:66416-104309 GCA_009831015.1 Picea engelmannii | reverse complement strand
AAGAAAATGTATTTCAATAACGAGGAGAAAGGAAGATTTCCTAAAACTTCAAGAGTTCCTTCTTTAGTGCTATTTAGAGTCAAAACAACACTTGGAGGGAAAGATATCAATATTTCCATCACTCCCACCACACATAATAATTATATTTGTATTGCATTCACTAACCAGTTAGTTATTCTCGAGTTAAATATAATTGAAAAACTAGATTCATGGAATGAAAAGCAATGTAGCATAAGCAATTTACAGCTAAACATTGGAGATTATACTTGCGTATCACAACTTATTGTTAAATCTTTGTGGAACAATGACGGTGACATAATTTTGGATATCGTGGGTATGGACCAAGTTGGTTCATCACATTGTAATATTCTCCAAATTTTTGTATTTGATGATGTACATGTTTATGATTTGAAGGGATATTTTTGAATTCAAATCATTGAATGATTATAAAGTTGCAAATGTATTTTTCTCTCATGAAGATAAGGGCATCTTAGGGCACAAATTTATGGACATGGATTTTCATATGTTGGGTTATGGTTGCACTATAAATGGCTGGAAATATTATGGAGAGCCTATCTATGATACTTGTAATGATGTGTCTAATGAATAAATTATAGATTTTGATCCTTTGGAACAACCTAACACAGTGGAGGTAAATTCAATGATGTTTTAGTGGGTATAAATCAGATTTTTCTTAACATCTAGAGCAGATTTGTGATGGCAAAAATGTAGAAATTTTTTAGTCACCAACATCGTATTTTGGTGTATTTACATGTAAATGTTTTGCTTGAAATGATGTTTTATTTGCTAGAAATTGTATGGAACAATAGGATTTTCAGTTTGATATGTGTTGTAGAAAATTTCAACCACCAAAAATGGGGCAACAAGCCCTAGATTGTGATCATAATTAATTTTCCAAGTCTAAAAATGTGTTTTATTCTTCATTTACGTACTTGCTAGAAGATATATTTTCATTGGCGAAGCCTAAAATTTTGATTCTTGACGATAATAAAGATGATATTCTAGATTTTGATTGGTTTTCATATCCCCATGAAGACTATATCAACCGATATTGGATAGAGGAGTCTTGCGATAGTTCATTCAATCCTTGGCATGATGTTGATGTTTTTGCCATCTCCATGAGCATACTTGATCTAGGTGGATATTGGTGGCCACCCACCTATTCCAACTGGCTCCTTTTGACAGTTTTAGTTCAACATGTTCTTCTGTAATTCTTTGTAATTGTGGGTTATACACTTTTGAGGTTGTATGAAGCCCTACATAGTTTCCAGGTGGAGATTGGTGGCCACCCACCTAATCCAACGGGCTTAGTTTGGAAGTTTTCATGTCAGTACATCTTTCCATACTTCCAGGGTTGTTTTGGGGCTCCAAACAATGTTTTTTTTGGCTTTCCATAGTCAAACTCTATACAAAGTTAGAGTTTGACGACATAATGTGTAGTTCTTTAAAACACCTTTCCAACGGGCTATCACAAGCCTAAAACAAAGGTCGTATGCAAAAGTTACGACCCAGGGAAGTTGAGGTATCAACTTACGCATCGAGGCCCACATAAATTTTGGCGTTTCATCTCCTAGGGTTAGCTTTTTGGATGTCTAGGGTTATAACATTCATGAGTAGTGTTAAAAAGGCCTCTGGAACCTCATTATATTCATTCCTCTTAGATGAATGCGCGTAGAAGCCACATCTCTTCTTAGAGAAAGCTACCACCATTCGAGCAAGTTGTTTTTAGTTCTGCAGTTTTACAATTTCAACCTATTTTATTTATTCAATAGAAGTTATTGTTCACGGGATATCTTTTGTTGTTCTTCGTATCTCTATGTTATTGTATTCAATGTGTTATTTATTTCGTTCCGCTCATAAATACAGATTAGTGGTATCAAAGTGGTTTGTTCTTCATTTATTTCTCTTTGTGCATGTCCCTGACAAGATCTGGGTACAAGAAGTTGGGACTCGAACCAGTCGAGCCTTTTCAAGATCGACCGCGTCGAGCCCGACAACAACCCATGGGGGACGAAAAGAAAGATGATGGAGCATGAGATCCTTTTAAAATTTTGCTCGAGGAAGCCCTTACACGAAAAATGAATGAAATGATGGACAAATTTGCACAGATCCTTCGACGACTTCCCATAGGAGACACATCTTCATCAAGCGTCCATGCAACCCCCTTTCAAGGTACATGTAAATTTTGATATTCCATTATTTGAAGGACTGATAGATGCAAATGTTGTAGATAAATGGATGAATCTTCTTGAAGGGTCTTTTTCGGTCCACAATTTTTTCGATAGGGAAAATATTACTTTTTCACTCCTCAAGGTTGTTCCCCATATTCAGGATTGGTTTGATACTTACTCTGAGAAAAGGTCCATAGAGGAATATGCAATATTTGCGGTCGCCCCCACATGAGATTCCTTCAGGGATTCCATTAAAGAACAATACTACCATGTTGGAAGCTACGAGGACCAATACACAAGATGGACACCCTCACGTCAAGAAAGGGACCATACAATACCTGATTTGACCAATATTTTCCATACCCTGCGCACCAAATTGGGTATCAAAGAATCTGAACGACATCTGGTGCTTAAAAAATGGTTGTCTGCATAGATACATTCAAACATAAATGGAGTTTTTGGACATCACATCATTGGGTAAGACTTATAGATATGCTATCAAGATCGAGCAGAAATTTAAGAAGAAGAGGTGAGAGTTTGGATCTGCAAACTCCTCATAGCCGAAGCAGGGAAAAGGTGGCCCCAACCCACAAAACAAGGGACATAGCAAATATGGCCACTCCTAGGACAACAAGTCCAAGCCGCAACACAAGAAGGGTAATGAGAAATTGAAGAAGGACATGGGAAAATGGTGTGAATACCATAAAATCCCTTGGCACAACACTGAAAAATGCCACTCCAAGCTGTCGCTGGTGGCTGAGATGAAAGCTTCCGAGTCAGAGGTAGATTATGACTTCGAATCAAATCTAGAAGGAGGGAAGTGGATTATTGATGCTGAACCCAGTGCCACTGCCGCTACCACCAAAGTCCAGCCAAATGAACTAGAAGAACCAAAGGAAGGGGAACGCCTCTTTCACTCATAGATGTGGGTAAAGGGGGCCCTGCTTCATTTCATTATCGATAGCGACAGTCAGAAGAACATGATCTTAGCTGAGGTTGTCAAGCGGTTGGACCTGTTGACGACACTGCACCCACAACCCTACACCATCGACTGGCTTCACCAAGGAAGAGATCTTCTCGTCAACCAACAATGGCATCTTCCGTACGACATCAAGCCCTTCAAAGACAAGGTATTGTGTGATATTGCTCCCCTTGAAGTTTGTGATGTTGTTTAGGACAACCATATTTGTGGAAACGACATGCTGTGTGTTGAGGAAAAGGTACGAGGAACCTTACTCAAGCATTTTCAGATCTTACTGGGCTAAGACAAGATAGTTAGGAATGTTACCTAGGGTTTATAGCCTTGAAGTAAAAATAAAAAACAATCACTTAATCCACAGGTATTAAGTATGAGGGACCAAGGTTGGTTTTATATATTATACGTAACTATGCAAAAGAAAGAAAAATGAGCAAGAAATTAAATAAGTATTTACATGGATAAGAGACAAAGACAAAAGCAAAATCTGAACCACATCATCAAGATACACATGTGAGACTGAAATCATAAATCTGATTTTTATATTGATTTCATTCTCAGATACAAAGCTGAATTCTCTTTAAAAACCCCTGCGAGGGTAGGGACCAAAGTCATATTTAGAAGCCTTCGATGTGTACCATGCAAAAAGACTCCGACAACAAAAGAAAATTGAAGCTAAAGATATGGATCATCTTTCCACAAAATGATGTCACTTGACTCTGAAAAATATTCTTTATCAGTCATGAAATTTAATCCATAAACAAACAAGAACACACAGACCGCCAAAGATAAATCAAACACCTTTAAAGACAAGCTGTTGGAAAATTTGATTCAGTTTTGAATCGTGAAAACTTCAATAAGACCCTGCTGTCATTAATATGGTTAAGCCTTCTAGTAAATTCAGAATGAATGAAGAATGGAAGTATCTCACAAGTACAAAACAAACCTTATAGCATAAGTTCTCCTTCTATTCTCTCTTCCTCCTTTGTCTCTTAATTTGATTGAGCTTTTATTCTTTCTCAATAAGTTATGGTAGTTCAACTACCTTTCTTTTGTTAATTTTAATTAACTTAACTAATTAGTTGAGACAAATAAATAATAATATATATAGATAAGGGCTATTTAAATAATAACTAAATAGGTGGGACCCTTTGTCACTCCCATGTTCAATTCTTTAATAATCATCAAAACATGAAGTATAATACCCAAAAAAATTTAATCCAAACATCCGCCTTGTAATTGCCAGCCTCATATTAATAGCCAAAATATTTTAAGATCAAAATAAAACATGACTATAGCAAAAAATATAGTCATACTCATGCTGTCCCAAAACATCCTGTCTAAATATTTCCTTGTTGTCCAAGCATTTTTAATCACACCAATAAGATTTGTCTTCAAAAGAAAATCATTAAAAAACATTAAAAACCATATTTGTTTTGTGAGACATTTTGCCTCTTTTCATTGTTGCTGCCCTCTTTTGATCCCATTTCTAACTTTTCTTGTGAAACAGTCTCCAAGTGATTAGGACCTTGTGGGAGGATCTCGCTGATGATATGAGAGAAATTGTCTTTGATTGAAGATGGGAAGACATAGATTTAGATGAATCTTTGGAGGACTTGGAGGGATTGTCCACTCCTTTTCCCCTATCTAGCTCTGGCTTGGGAACATCATTTTTTAACCTTTTGCTTGCATGGGATGATTGTACTGGTGATCCAACATGATCAACTTGGGCATTTGGGTTGATTGGCAGAAGAGGAGGGGGTAATGGAAACGACACAGTAGGCCAACCATGGTGATGAGATACATGATGATGAACAATTTCTTTCCAACCATAATTGGTAGGTGGTTCTGGCTGCATAGACACATGAGGGGGGACATGGATATCAGAGAATTTTTGACGTGGCTGGAAAGGAGGCCTCTCAGGTATATGTTGCATAATTCCTTGGCCAACTAGATTAAAAAACCCAGCTTGGAAAATTTGATTTAGTTCTTGCAGATTAACGTCAAAATGTATCCAAAATCGTGGCCTTCTATGGCCTCTTTGCCAATTATTTCTTCTGCCTCTATTTTCACCTCTTCCATTGCTTCCTTTGCTAAAGAAACTCATCCTGAAACAATATTCCAATCATGTTATGAAAAACTCTTAACAATCCATGCATCAATACTCTACCTAAATAAAATCAAAAGGTTGGCTCTATCATTCACAACAGAAACACATGCGATCCATCCATCCATCATATTTTTAAATTCAACAATCAATTTCCATTTGAATAGGGAGTGATAGGGCTATTGAGAAGATGGGGGGATTTGTAATGAGTGAAAAATGGTAGCATGGACGGGAACCAACCAATG
The DNA here is from genome assembly GCA_009831015.1 of Picea engelmannii. Taxonomy (NCBI): domain Eukaryota; kingdom Viridiplantae; phylum Streptophyta; class Pinopsida; order Pinales; family Pinaceae; genus Picea; species Picea engelmannii. The sequence goes on along the minus strand of ML827064.1, from coordinate 98,789 downwards.
AATATTTTTCAAGCAAATGCAGACGAAAACAATGTCTCCATATCCAAACTTCCAATACCAGTCATCATCTAGTCCCTTTCTTTTCCTTTTAATCCTTTCTTTTTTAAAATGAAATTCATAATAACAGAAAAGGGGATAAATTAACTGTATTTGGGAAGGTGGTCGGAATATAATTAGCGAAAAGTGAGATAATAAATGGGAATGAGACGATTACTGTTCTATTACATGAAATAACATTTATTGAAAAATCGGCATTGCCATCATTTTCCAAAAACCTTTCTCTGTTAACAATTCAAATCCAAGACACGACAATTTTTATAGTGTTCAATATAAAACCCAAGGAAAATTTCGGGACTGTCAAACTTTACAATTTTCATTTCCCTTTTTTATTTGTCCATTAGGAAAACATTTTGTAGGAGACTATTTACAAAGTCATTTGAAACCATATTTCCTCAAGCCAGCATAGGAGGCTGAGAAAACAAACATAAAACCATTGACCTTTCATTATATAAAATTTATATCACAACCCCAATACTTGTTGCATAAACGGATTGTGTTTGAAACATCAATGTGAAATTGATGGTCATCGCTTTTTTCAAAACACAATAACTTCAAGATTGACCAAACCCTCATAGATAAATAACAAACGAGCCAAGACTTCATGGATATAACCAATCTTTCCCACTATTGGGTCAACACCATAACAAATATCAAAACCAAAGTTTGAATTTACTAACTGTCCATATATCAGATAAAAAAAATGAGGCTTGAGAAGGCACATGGGCAAAATATTTTGAAATGGGGGCTGCAAAGAAAAACAAAAACATATTTCTTCCAAAAAAACCTTTTCGTAGACCTCCCAAAGTGGCCACAAGGAAAATACACATGTCTCCAATATATTTTCAAACAGTGGAATGATAATATGAAGGGCTGAAAATATTCCAAGGATTGGGTAGAGGGCATGGAATTACGTAATAATCACAAAAACCCAACTGTTCTTTTTATTTCAAAGAGAAAACCCTTCAAAATTTAATCACAAGAAATGAGTGAAACCGAATGTATTTGCCATAATCATTTTCCAATAGTCATACCATAATAAACAACATTCATTCTGGGCACAACACAAAATAATTTCAAACAGAATGGAATGCCAAACAAATTTCCCACCTTGAAGTGTTTAAACGCCAACAGGAAGAAACCCCATTTAAATGTAATTTTCACAGCTAGAATGCCCACATACATCCACAGTAATCTTCGGAAAGAAAACACACTCTGTAAGGAAACTCTAAGAGCCAATATAGTGATTTTATTCAGAGTAGAGTTACAGTTCATGAATGGAAAGATAAGAGCCAACATACATGTAAGGAGAATGCCATAAAGCTAACGAGCACCACTATTCTTCCAAAGGTTGAAAAAAACGGAGGCACTACTAACCAGAGAAACCAAAACAAGCACAAGTATAGTGGAGGTGGTGACTTTGAGGTAGGGTAAGAACAATGTGCAATAATTGCACATCATTTCCCTTTTTTTTCACATTAATTTCCATCAACCACAACCACGTATGGAGTGCACCCAAACTTCCAAAACATTTTCCATAAAACACATAGTCAACCATGTATATCCAATTCTTCACAAAACATAACATTTCCAATTCAAAATCGAATCGCCCCCGCCCCCCCCGCCCCCCAACATAGATCTCATAAGTATCATATGCCTGTTCAACACTTAGCACCAAAATATGTCCCACATTTCTTACTAACGAAGGATTGCCATTCCATAAAACATATCAATTGTTCACAATATATAACAAGTATACCACAAGTCCAATGCATCATAAGTTGTGATGTGGCCTGTTCTTGGAGTTTGAATAATATGTCAACCTCTAGGTGTAGCAAAATAAACCAAAATGCTTATTAAAACAAACATTTTCTCCCTTTAAAAAAAAATAAATCAAATTGTCATCACACTCAACATCCATCAATTGCACATGGAAACATGCTATAATTTATTTGTTTATTTTCAACTCTAGAATCTTTCTCACAAGGTAATCATGAGCACAAAAATAAGAGAAGCGCTCTCCATCAATGTTTTCCTAAAAAGGAGTCCCGCCTATTTATTATTATTTTAAATGTATCTAAGTAATAATGCATTGCAACTCATTTGTAGGCAGGGATTTCATGTTGCGCTTTTGGGCGTCAACAAACTGATGACTTCATAGGGAAATATGTTCTCAATAGATTTAGAACTCAGAATACTTAATTCCACATACCGGTAAAAGTAGATGACAAACACACTGCTCGAAAAGAATAGTTATGCAACAAGGGGGAAAATGATGGTTTAAGGAAAATGATGAGATGAGACTTTGGGGAATAACTTATGGAAAGTGAGATGTATGAGGGGAGTTGGTCCCGTATGCATAACAATCGAATAAGATTCATAAATGATAATTCTTTTTAGAACTTCAAGGAGAATGCATCTGATATGCTCTTGAATCTCAAGATGGATGGAAGAAAGGGATAGCAGAAACAAGGAAGAAAATAAAACCAACTATACCACAACAATATTGAAAGAAAAAAGTTGTCCCAGCGGTGTCTCAAAAGGAGGACATCATGACAGTTGTGTGTATATTATTTTCATCGATCAACAATACTTACAGAATGACATTGTTATGTCAAAACTGATCTAGACTTTATTTCTAATGATCACGCGAAACAAACAATAGAAATTAAAACTCAACAAACCGAAGTAAAAAAAAAATAGTAAGACAAAGGACTATACACAACAGTCATGTTTGCACAAAGAGTTAATGATCAAGATGGTTCCACATAATGGCTGAGTCCCATAGTAGGACTTTGTCGTCAATCTTGAATTCAACAGCCTTTGCTCGTTTGTTAAAATAATTTTTCAGTGTTTGTTGCCTTCTTTTTAAGTTCTCCAAGGAAAAGTTTCTTTGTTCTTCTAGGGGTAACAATGCATTTATCCTTTGGGGAACATTAGAAGAATTTAATTCTTCAGTCTGTAACATCAACCATAAGGAGAAAAGTTCTATCTCAGTAGGCAGAATAGCCTCTTGGCCATATACGAGCTGAAATGGAGTAAAGCCTGTACTTGCTTTGGTGGTTGTACAGTCTTCCCAAAGAGCATAAGTGAGAAGTGTGTGCCACTGGAGAGGTTTGTATTCTATGATTCTCTTTATGATCCTAACCAGATTCTTGTTAGTGGACTCTACTTTCCCATTTCCCTGAGGTTAATAAAGAGATGAAGTGAAATGTTTGACACCTAACTTAGCGAAAAATTGGGTCAATTTTGCAGAAATGAAGGTTGGTCCATTGTCCATAAATATGGAAAATATATTATATTCTAGAAAAAAAACCACCCCCTCATCCTGTGCGTGTCTAAGGGGAACAACCTCAGTCCACTTAGTAAAGTAATTAGTGGTTGTCAGAATAAAGATATGCCCTGCAGAAGATGGAGGGTTGATAGGACCAATAAATTCTAGGCCCCACTTAGAACACGGGAAATATGGAAGGACATGTTGTAAAGGCATGACAGAAAGACGTTCTTTCCCAGTGAATCTTTGACATTTATCACAAGATCTTGCAAATTTATACGAATCACGAAATATTGTAGGCCAGTAATAACCATTTCTTATGATATTAAAAGTAGTAGACTTAGCAAAACAATGTCCACCGATGTGAATGACATATGTTGATGATCCATGAATCTCGCGTAATAATATATGTGCTTCCTCGTCATTTACACATCGAAGTAGAAACCCATAAACATACCCCTTAAACAAAAAGTCTCCTAAAATTATATACTTGGAGGCTTCAAGGCAACATCTCCTTCTCTCGTGAGGATCCAACCCATATGGACACCTTTGATACTGCAAATAATACACCAAATTGTTATACCAAGGATGCTCTGATAGAGAGATATTCCGATTTTCAATATAAAATGGCGCTGAAAGAGGATTATCTTGGTCGTCAAATTCTTTACTTGGTTCAGGGTGTTGAGCTAAGTGAAGGGATAAGTCTCGTCCCTTGATTGTCTTTGAAGTCATAATCGTCAAATTGTGCTCCTGAATTTTGGCAAGCCAATGTGCAATTTTTCCTGAAAGATAAGTTTGTGAAAGCAGAAACTTGACAACATGCAAAGAGACTTTTACCTGTGTATGTTTGCCCAAAATAAAATGGTGAAATTTTTCTATAGCCTTGATAAGAGAAAAAACATGTTTCTCAATATAAGAGTATTTGATCTCATCATCTGATAAACTTTGAATCATGTAAGCTACATGTTTTTTATTGTTTTGGTCATCACATTGTAAGAGGATAGTAGAAATCGCTTCGTCGGTGGCATTGGTATATATGATAAAGTCTTTTTCGAAATCTAGTTTCGCCAGAACTGATGCAAAACTGATTGCTTTCTTAATCCTAAGGAAACCATTCTCAATGTCATATGTCCAAGAAAAAGAACAATCTTGCTTCATAAGATTATGGATTGGTTTAACCATGACAACAAAATCAAGATCAAATCTACAGACAAAATTAATAATGCCTATGAAAGCTTGAACTTCTTTCTTGGAGATGGGACATGAAGGTTTAGAATGACAACAATCCTCTCAGGATCTATACTTGTTCCTGAATCAGAAAAAATGCGACCGAGGAGCTTGCCCTTCGTGACACCTAAAATAGATTTGGAAGGATTTAAGGAAATGCCAAACTTTATGTAGTGCATGAGAACTTTTCTAAGATGACCAAAATGATCCAACCAGTTTTTAGAATAAACAGTCAAATCATCAAGATAAACTTGGATAATCTTACCGATTAGATCGTCAAAATCTATCTACATAGATATTTTAAATGTGGAACCTACATTAGATAATCCAAAGGGCATGCATTCATAAGCAAATGTGCCCTAGTGTGGTAAATGTGGTTTTATACCTATCGATACTTTTTACCTTGATTTGATTATACCTAGAGAAACTGTCAAGTAAGGACATCATTTGAGACCTTGCACCCTGTTGTAGAATCATTTCCATATTGGGAAGCGGAAAATGGTCTTTGACACTTTCTCTATTCAATGCATGAAAATTGACACATAATCTGATCTGGTCGTTTCCGAACATGGACCAGATTTGAAACCCAATCAGAATACCTAAATGGAAAGATTATATTAGCTTTCAACAATTTTTCCAATTCTTTCCTAATAGTGGCTTCGAGCGTAGGGTTAATAGGGCTTTGTATTTGCCTAACTAGTTTTACCCCTTCCTTGATGGGAATGACATGTTGTATGAGAGCAAGATCAAAACCACAAAGATCCTCGTATGACTAGGAAAAAACATCTTGAAATTCACTGAGTAATTCTGTGAATTTCGCTTTCTCTTCATCAGAACATTGGGAACCTAATTTAATGATCTTTGGAGATTCGAATGTCCCAATATTCAAGGAAATGGTATCACCAAATTTTCTTTTTGAATTCTCTTCCTTATGCGTTTCCTTGTTGCCTACATCACTTGACGAAAATGAACTTTCGAGAGGAGTCAAGCCTTTAGGAAATTTGTCATCTTCAACCGAGTGAAAGGTATCCACCAGTTAAGGCTTGCCAATCTCTTCCTAAAATAATTGAATAGTTACTCACCGACATATCGATTACTTGGATGTTGAGGCTTGTTATTATCTCGGGATGCGCACACAAAATGAAGGTTACATCCTTGATTTCACCTATAGTTGATTGCTGCAAACTGTTATAAGAGAGCATGCTTATAAAATTCTCGTTAGTGCAAGATAAGCCAAGCTCTTCCATGATAATTTTAGTCATCACACTTGGACCGGAACCACCATCAATTAGGAAATAATGAGCTATTTTAACCATGATTTTTACTGAGATATAGAAAGAGATGTTTTTTACAGGGTTCCTAAATTTATTTACAATTATTTTATTTACAATTGAGTCCTCTTCCTTTGATTCTTCAAATAGATTGGCTATGGTAGAAATATTACCTTCCATAAATTTTTTAAGATGCTTCTATTGTTCTAGGACGTCAACCATGTCCAAAAGAGTAGAATCAACTTTCATATTAGCCAATTGATTAAGGATATTATACTTAGAGGAGGGAAGAGGATAAGACACTCCTTGAATATCCGAAGTTCTGACAATTTGTGTATCGACACTTTGAGAAGATGAGCTTGGGGTGGAAGAAGTGCAGGGAAGGTCATATTTTCCTTGGGAGTGTAAGATTTATTCCTGGTATTGATTACCATAACATCCTATGGTTCAACCCAATCTAAAACAACGATTGTGGTATTGAGCCTTTTTCCAAAGATCTTATCTCTAACATTCTTTTTAACCTTGCAGGGATTCTCATCATGATTTTCTTCATAGAAATTACACCAACTGCGAGTCATTATGGCCTTCGGCTGAAAAGTATTTTCATTCGTGTTTCTAAAAGGCGCTAAGGAAGAAGAAGAAGCCCACGGGGGAGAGGAAGAAGAAATTCCTTTCCGTTCGCAAGATATAATCCTATTGTTCATATCTTGCACGAGTTGTAGGAGGGCAGACATGTCTATTTTCTTGACCAAGTCTCCCTTAGGGAGACCCATTCTTTTTAGTTTCTCTTCATATTCTAGGAAATCCCAAAGGGAGGAATCGTGATTTTCAATAACCTTCTCTTCAAGTCTATGATGATAAGGGGAAGGTAATGCATTATAATAATGCATGAAAAAAACCTGATTTGGGGACAAATTAGTTCAGGGATTTGATTATATAATTTGGTGAACCAAAGGTTAAAAGATTTAATAGTTTCACCATCCTTATAGGAAATATTGTTGTATTCCCTTAACTTCTTAGTTGGAATCTTGGGTTGTCCATAAGTGGACTTGAACCAATAAACCAATTCTTCCCAAGTGGAAAGGATTTTGGGAAGGAGGTCAAAAAATTCTGCTGCAGCTTTCCCTTCAAGAGAATTGACAAATAAATGCATGCAAGTGTCATTATCTTTAGCCCCTATGTTATGACAAGCATTAGAAAATGCTACCAAGTGTTCATTTGTAGTAATGGTACCGTTTCCCGAGAACGTAGGTAAATGATCCTTGAATTTTGGTAATGGGTGGGTGGCTGGTGCGAGATTCAAACGAGAAGATACGTGCCATGGGGTGGTTGTAGCATATTCTTCAAATTGAAAAATTCCATATTTCTTAATGACCTTAGCAGTATTGGTAGTGGATTGAATAGGGATTTGATGACTATAGATACTACCAATCACAAATGAAGCAGAGGGTTGCGAGGAGGAGGGACCTTCGGTGCCACTACCACTACCACTACTCGTAGATGTCATGTTGAAAGTGATAGGTATGGGCGATGGGGATGAACTAGAAGAATCATATAAGGTTCGCCTAAGAGCACCTCATTGTGTTGATAAGACAATTTTTCTCCTTCCTATTTAAGAAATAGGGGCAGTTTCAGGGGACAACCCTCTTCTCCTTTGCAAAATGTGAGGATTAAATGACATGAAATAAAAGACCGAAGAGGTAGGAAAATGGAGGTTACTGTTGATTTCTGGGCTGCCTTTGCATGGATTTCGAGTGTTCACGTATGTTTGTGTCCCTTTCAATTATTTCCCAAGAGCGTTCAAGTTTAACACGAGTACTAGAAGTTTTTAAACTAGTGTTGAATAAAGTCAATGTAATGCTGGTTTGGTCATCAAGACCATTTCCAATATTGGGTTGTCTCGTAACAGGTACTGTCATGGAAAAATTCAGTCAAAGAGTAATAAGAAAAAACAAAAAAAGGAAGTATAATCGTGATACAATCAACCAGAGAGATATGGAAGATCTCCCCAGTATGGTACCCAAATAAATGTTGAGGAAAATGTATTAGGAATCTTACTCAAGCATTTTCAGATCTTGATGGGCTAAGGCAAGATAGTTGGGAATGTTACTTGGGGTTTATAGCCTTAAAAAAAAAAAAAACAATCACTTAATCCACATGTATTAAGTACGAGGGACCAAGGCTGGTTTTATATATTATATGTAACTGTGCAAAAGAAAGAAAAATAAGCAAGAAATTACATAAGTATTTACATGGATAAGAGACAAAGATAAAAGTAAAATATGAACCACATCATCAAGATACACATGTGAGACTGAAATAAAAAATATGATTTTTATATTGATTTCATTTTGAGATACAAAGTTGAATTCTCTTTAAAAACCCCTGTGAGGGTAGGGACCAAAGTCATATTTAGAAGCCTCCGATGGGAACCATACAAAAAGACTCTGACAACAAAAGAAAGATGAAGCTAAGTATCTGGATCAACTTGCCACAAAATGTTGTCACTTGACTCTACAAAATATTCTTTATTAGTCATGAAATTGAATCCATAAACAAACAAGAACACATAGTCTGCTAAAGATAAATCAAACACCTTTAAAGATAAGCTGCTAGAAAATATGATTCAGTTTTGAATCATGCTGCCTTCAATAAGACCATGTTGTCATCAATATGGTTAAGCCTTCTAGTAAACTCAGAATGAATGAAGAATGAAAGTATCTCACAAGTATAGAGAAAACCTTATAGCATGAGTTCTCCTTCTATTCTCTCTTCCTCCTTTGTCCTCTTCATTTGATTGAGCTTTTATTTTTTCTCAATAAGTTATGGTAGTTAAAGTACCTTTCTTTTGTTAAGCTTAATTAACTTAACTAATTAGTTGAGACAAATAAATGATAATATATATAGATAAGGGTCTATTTAAATAATAACTTAATAGGTGGGACCCTTTGTCACTCCCATTTTCAATTATTTAATAATCATCGAAACATGAAGTATAATACCCCAAAAGTTTAATTCAAACATCCCCCTTGTAACTCCCATCCTCATATTAATAGCCAAAATATTTTAAGATTAAAATAAAACACGACTATAGAAAAAAAATAGAGTCATACTCATGCTGTCCCAAAAAATCTTGTCTAAATATGTCCTTGTTGTCTAAACATTTTTAATCACACCAATACGATTTTTATTCAAAAGAAGATCATTAAAAACCATTGAAAACCATATTTTTTGTGTGAGACACTTTTCCTCTTTTCACTGCTGCCCTCTTTTGATCCCCTTTATGACTTTTCCTGTGCAAAAGTCTCCAGGTGATTAGGACCTTGTGGGAGGATCTCTCTGATGATATGAGAGAAACTATCTTTGAGGTGAAGATGGGAAGACACAAATTCAGAGGAATATTTGGAGGACTTGGAGGGATTGACCACTCCTTTTCCCTTATTGAGCTATGGCTTGGGAAAATTAGTTTTTAGCCTTTTGCTTGCATGAGAGGACTGTACTAGCGAGGCAACATGATCAACTTGGGCATTTGAGTTGATTGGCAGTGGAGGATGGGGTAATGGAAATGACATAGTAGGCCAATCATGGTGATGAGCTACAGGATGATGAACAATTTCTTGCCAACCATCATTGGCAGGTGGTTCTGGATACATAGACACATGAGGGGGGACATGGATACCAGAGAAAATTTTTCATGGCTGGAAAGGAGGCCTCTCAGGTATAGGTTGCATAATTCCTTTGCCAACTAGATTAAAAAACTCAACTTGGAAAAAATGATTTAGTTATTGCGTATCAATGTCAAAATGTATCGAAAATTGTGGCCTTCTATGGTCTCTTTGCCAATTATTTCCTCTGCCTCTATTTGCACCTCTGCCATTGTTGCCTTTGCTAAATAAAATCATCCTGAAGCAATATTCTAATCATGTTATGAAAAACTCTTAACAATCCATGATCAATACTCTACTTAAATAAAATCAAAAGGTTGGCTCTATCATTTACAATAGAAGCACATGCAATCCACCCATCCATCATATTTTTGAATTCAATAATCAATTTCCATTTGAACAAGGAGTGATAGGGCTATTGGGAAGATGGGGGGGGTCTTTGTAATGAATGAAAAATGGTAGCATGGACGGGAACCGACCAATGAATATTGTTTAAGAAAATGTAGAGGCAAACAATGTCTCCATCTCCAAACTTCCAACACCAGTCATCATCTAGTCCCTTTCTTTTCCTTTTAATCCTTTCTTTTTTAAAATGAAATTCATAATAATAGAACATGGGAAAATTAAATGTATTTGAGAAGGTGGTGGGCATATAATGAGCGAAAAGTGAGATAATGAATGAGAATGAGATGATTACTGTTCTATTACATGAAATAAAATTTATTGAAAAATTGAAATTTCCATCATTTGCCCAAAACCTTTCTCTGTTAACAATTCAAATCCAAGACACAACAATTTTTATAGTGTTCAATATAAAACCCAAGGAAAATTTCAGGACTGTCAAACTTTACAATTTTCATTTCCCTTTTTATTTTTATTTTTTTATATAGATGTCCATTAGCAAAACATTTTGTAGGAGACTGTTTACAAAGTCATTTGAAACCATATTGCCTCAATCTAGCATGGGAGGTTGAGGCAAAAAAACATAAATCCATCGACCTTTCATTATATAAAATTTATATCACAACCCCAATACTTGTTGCACAAACAAACTTGATTTGAAACCTCAATGTGAAACTGGTGGTCATTACTTTTTTCAAAACCATATAACCTCAAAATCGACCAAACCCTCATAAATAAATAACAAATGAGCCAAGACTTCATGGATATAACCAATCTTTCCCACTGTTGGGTCAACACCATAACAAATATCAAAACCAGAGTTCGAATTTACTAACTGTCCATATATTAGATAAAAAAAATGAGGCCTGAGCAGACACATGGGCGAAATATTTTGAAATAGGGGCTGCAAAGCAAAACAAAAACACATTTCTTCCAAAACAAACCTTTCCGCAGACCTCCCAAAGTGGCCACAAGGAAAATACACAGGTCTCCAATATATTTTCAAATAGTGGAATGATAATATGAAGGGCCGAAAATATTCCAAGGACTGGGTAGAGGGCGTGGAATTACACAATAATAACAAAAACCCAACTTTTCTTTTTATTTCACAGAGAAAACCCTTCAAAATTTAATCACAAGAAATGAGTGAAACCAAATGTATTCTCCATAATCATTTTCCAACAATCACACCATAATAAGCATCATTCATTCTGGGTGCAACATAACCACAACTTCAAACAGAATGGATTGCCAAACAAATTTCCCATCTTGAAACATTTAAATGCCAACATGAAGAAACCCCATTTAAATGTAATTTGCACAACCATAATGCCCACATACATCCACAGTAATCTTCAGAAAGAAAACACACTTTGTAAGCAAACTCTAAGAGACAACATAATGATTTTATTTGGAGCAGAGTTACAATTCATGAATGGAGAGATAAGAGCCAACATACATGTAAGAAGAATGCCAAAAATCTAACGAGCACCACTATTCTTCCAAAGGTCGAGAAAAACGGAGGCAATACTAACTAGAACAACCAAAATAAGCGCGAGTATAGTGAAGGTGGCGACTTCGAGGTAGGGTAAGAACGATGTGCAGTAATTGCACATCATTTCCCTTCTTTTCACATTAATTTCCATCAACCACACCCAAGTATGGAGCACACCCAAACTTCCAAAACATTTTCCATAAAACACATAGTCAACCATATATATCCAATTCACCACCAAACATAACATTTCCAATTCAAAATTGAATCAACCTCCCCCACATAGATCTCATAAGTATCATATGTTCGTTCAACACTTAGCACCAAAATATATCCCACATTTCTTACTAACAGAGGATTTCCATTCCATAAAACATATCAATTTTCCACAATATATAACAAGTATACCATAATTCCAATACATCATAAGTTGTGATGTGCCTCGTTCTTGGAGTTTGAATAATATGTCAACCTCTAGGTGTTGCAAAATAAACCAAAATGCTTATTAAAACAAACATTTTCTCCCTTTTAAAAGATAAAAAAATCAAATTGTCAACACACTCAACATCCATCAATTGCACATGGAAACAAGATATAATTTCTTTGTTTATTTTCAAATGTAGAATCTTTCTTGCAAGGTAATAATGAGCACAAAAATAAGAGAAGTTCTCTCCGTCATTGTTTTCCTAAAAAGGGGTCCCACCTATTATCTTAAATGTATCTAAGTAATAATGCATTACAACTCATTTGCAGGAAGGGATTTCATGTTGCGCTTTTTGGCGTCAACACTATCTATGAGTCTAGACCCCACAGTGTTATTATTACTTTGGGTAGACAAGTGTACATGATACCAGAGGTAGTGCCACCTACCTCTATTTCTTTAATCTCTGCTAAGAAATGCAGTAAGGTCATTTCATAGACCAATAATTTCATCTTCTTTGTGATTCATGTTCACAGTAAGCAAAAGGTCATTTCCACATCCGTGGCCTCTACATAGAGCCTCTCTTTGCAGCAAAAACAAGTGGATGGGATCGTTGAAGAGTATAAAGACATCTTCTCCTCATCCACCAGGTTCCGATGCACTTCCAAGTCAAGCATCCAATTGATCTAACCCCTGGTGCACCTTTGCCTAATGGACTAATCTATCGTCACTCGCTGATGGAAAATGATGAAATCAAGCGTCAGATCCAAGAGCTACTTCAAAGGGGGCACATCATACCCAATTCCTCCCCTTGCGGAAGCCCGATTGTATTAGTGCAGAAAAAAGATGGGACCTGGAGGCTCTACATTGATTATAGAGCATTAAACAAAATCACAGTTAGGAACCAATACCCAATTCCCCAAATTAATGACCTTCTTGACCAACTCAAGGGGGGAAATTTCTTCAACAAGATTGACCTAAAGTATGGCTACCACTAGGTTCCCATTGAACCAACTGATGTATGGAAGACAACTTTCAAATCTAAATAAGGTCTCTTTGAATGGTTGGTCATGACCTTTGGCTTAACAAATGCACCAACCACTTTCATGAGGTTGATGGATGATGTATTAAGACCCTTCAACAACTCTTTTGTGGTGGTATATTTGGATGACATCCTCATCTTCAAAAAAACTTGGGAGGAGCGCATGCAACATATTCAACAAGTTTTGAGCACTTTGAGGTAGAACAAGCTATATGCCAACTTGGAAAAATGCTCACTTGACATGAATAGGGTCCAATACTTGGGCTACATTATTGATGAGCATGGGGTAAATGTTGATCTAGCTAAGATTCAAGTCATCCATGACTGGACAGCTCTGACCACACTAACCAAGCTTCAGAGCTTCTTGGGACTTTCCAACTTCTACCGACGGTTCATGTTGGGATTCTGCCATATTGCATGGGCCCTCAACCAAGTGACCAAGGGTGGTGGCGAAGAAATGTTTGTGTGGGGGAAGGAACAACAACAAGCATTTGATGATCTAAAGCATCGTTTGTGCTCAACTCCAGTAATATCCTTACCCGATCTGCAACAACCGTTCGAGATTGAGACTGATGCATCCGATTATAATGTAGGCACAATTCTCACTCAACATGGTCATCTGATAGCATACCATAGTGAGACACTCTCAGATACTGTCTGGAAATACCCCACATATGACAAGGAAATGTATTTCATTGTACAAGCCTATCGTCAATGGAAACATTACATTATAGGAAAGGAGACAATCATCCACACTGATCACAAGCCTCTACAGTTCATCCATACACAGGGGAAGTTGCAGAACAACTTCCATCAGAAGTGGTCCACCTACTTGCAACAGTTCCATCTCAACATCAAGTATAAGACATGGAGCACAAATCGTGTCACCGACTACCTTAGTTGACCTCCTGTGGCTTCACTCACCACTGTGCTCCATTCATGTGGGCATGAGGCATCTGAGTGGCCCCAACTTTATCAACAAGATCCAGACTTCGCCACCACCTATCATCTCTTGGGTACAGGCACGAATGTCACCGATTTTCACATTTAGGAAGGACTGTTATGCCATCTGGTCCATCTCTGTGTTCCTGCAAGCGAGCGTGCAAAGATGATTTGGGAGGCTCACTATAGTCGCATGGCAGGACATTTTGGCATGGAGAAAACTGTGGCTGTTGTACAGAAACATTTTATTGGCCAAAACTTCGATCGGATGTCAACAAGTATATAAAATCTTGCACTGTCTGTGCCATTTCCAAGCCAACCATCAAGAAGAAAGGATTATACACTCCTCTTCCTACTCCCGATATGCCTTGGGAATCCATCTCGATGGATTACATGTCTGGCCTTCCGTCCACCAAGCAAGGAAATGATTGTGTATTTGTGGTAGTTGATCGGTTTTCAAATATGACCATTCTCACAGTTTGCAAGAAGAGCATCAAAGTGGTAGATACTGCCAAGATCTTCTTCGAACAAGTGTGGGTCCATTTTGGGATACCACAGATCATCATATCCGATGAGGATAACAGGTTCCTCAACACATTTATGTCGAGTCTCTGGTCACTGTTGGACACCAAGCTCACTAAATCCACTGCCTTCCACGCTCAAATTGATGGTTGAACAGAGGTCATCAATCGGATGATTGTGCACATCCTATGCATGTAAAACTCTAAGCATCCATGTACATGGGATGAGAGTATTACCTATGTTCAACACACCTACAATAGGGCTTTCCATAGCTCCACCGACCATAGTCCCTTTCAGGTGGGGATGGGATTCCAACCCTTGGGTCCCAATGATGTTGCACTACCTCTTGCAACAACAAAGACAAATTCTTCCCATGTCCAGTCTGTGACCGACAAAGCCACCAGATTCATTGAGCGGATTCAACACATCCCCCAACATGTCCATGAGATTTTGCAGAAAGCCAATGCTAAGTACAAGCAGTGCTTTGATCAACACTGGGTACCGCACAAATTTTAGGTGGGAGACAAGGTTTGGTTACATTTATAGAAAGAACGCCTTACAGGGCCCTATCATAAGCTCCTTCCAGTTCTCTATGGGCCTTACACTATCACCAAGGCTATGGGTGACAATGATTTTGAGCTCAACACTCCCCCGTTCCTGGGCTTGCACCCAATGCTCAATGTGGACCTCCTTCGGTTATATTTTCCATCATTATTGGACACCTTGGAGATTGTAGAACAATTGACACCAACAAAGATAAACCCTGACTATATGGAACATGCATCCAATGATCATATAATGGACACATAGGTCAAGGGCACTCACCAGCAGAGGATCCAGCTTTATCGGGTTGTCAAGGCATGCAAAATTTTGCACCAAGGAAAGTGGCTCACCTGGAGCCAAATTCAGCAGAAAATTTCTCACCTGATGGGGAAACTCATCGCAATGGAGACCATTTCTTCTTAAGGGTTGAGGACTGATCCAGGTGGATATTGGTGGCCACCTACCTATTCCAACTAGCTCCTTTTGACAGTTTTAGTTCACCACTTTCTTTTGTAATTCCTTGTAATTGTGGGTTCTTCACTTTTGGGGCTGTCTGAAGCCATACACAACTTCCAGGTGGATATTGGTGGTCTCCCACCTAATCCAACTGACTTATTTTGGAAGTTTTCATGTCAATACATCTTTCTGTACTTTCATGGCCGTTTTGGGGCCCTAAACATTGTTTTTTTGGCTTGTCACAGTCAAACTATAAATGGAATCAGAGTTTAACGTCATAATGTGTAGTTCTCAAAAAGACCTTTCCAATGGGCTATCACGCGCCTAAAACGAAGGTCGTATGCAAAAGTTACAACCCTGAGAAGTTGAGGTACCAAGTTACCCATCGAGGCCCACATAACTTTTGGCGTTTCATCTCCTAGGGTTATGTTTTTGGATGTCTAGGGTTATGTCATTCATTCTGCTCAGACGGATGTGCATAGCAGCCACATCTCTTCTCAGAGATAACTATCACCATCCAAGCAAGTTGTTTTTAGTTCTGTAGTTTTACAGTTTCAACCTATTTTATTTATTCAATAGAAGTTATTGTTCACTGGAAATCTGTTGTTGTTCTCTGTATCTTTGTGTTATTGTATCCAGTCTGTTATTCATTTCGTTCCGCTCATAAATCCGGATCAATACTTCAGATTTCAACCTTCTCATGGTGGAGTTCTAGCATATATTCATGAGATGTTTGATGTGGCCTTGTTTTGATTCATTACCAAACACAAGGGAAGAGTTTATGGCATTGATGAGATTTTGAGATGGTTGCATTTAACATTTTATTTCTTCCTATTTTAGAGTACAATAGGGTGAACAAGCTCTTGAGAGCATTAGATAGGAAGAATGAGCTCAACATTCATGAGAATTAGGTTTACTTTCATGTTATCTTTGGCATTGTTGGCGTATTCCTTTTATATTTGTATAGCCAATTGTTGATGTAATGAACTATATGGACATGTTATGGTGGATGTGGTGTTTAGGGATATGAATGTGGATCCATCCACCCACATGTTTTCTCTTGTTTTCTTGATAATCTTCTCAATAGATACACCCAAAGCTTTTTGGGGTTCTCATGCACCGTTTTAGAGCATATTTCCCCAAGTTGGAGCTAGTTGTTACCCCTCATATTGTGTGAGGAGTAAACTTGTGATTTTCATCACATGACAAGATTTTTAGGGTGACATATATGGAGCATTTGATGGAATTACAATATACACCTTTATGGAGTTTCTTCCTTTCATGACAACTTTGTCTTACACTCATATGATTGGAGATGTTATTTATAGTTGATTGGATGGTGTCTTGGTAGAGGGGACTCACTTATTTTTGTTGGATTATAATTGTGATGCCTTATGGTTTTTCTCACATGTTTCTTTCCTTTGCTTGATGAAGTCGTGTCTTGGCACTTCAAGGTTTATTTTGGCATGATTGGATGTGGTTTAAGATCTCTTGCGTGAACTCCCTAGCATATTTGATTGTTCTTGATACACACATCACTTTTTTATGATATGGTTTACCTCATTTGATGGAACACCCACTATTTCATTCGTGTAGAGGTTGTTTTATCCCTTCTAACGACTACTTTTACCTTTATTGTATGGATTCTTATTGCATGAGCACCCTAGCTTATTGGAATTGGTTTCACACCTGTATTTGGTTATTGTGATGTGGAATATGGTATTAGGTGGAGATCTCCCACTCTTGGCACACATATAGACGAAGTCACCTATTTATCACATTATTTTGTAGTTTGAGATGAGTTCACCCCCTCATGCGTGGAGTTATTTGGACATTGTAACCAATTTGCATGTGGATTGAGAGTTGTTATTTGGTTTCCGACTCCATTTTCCTTGTAACTACTCATTTTCACATTGATTAAGGGTTGCTACATATTGGAGATTGTGCTATGGAGATAGTTGAGGAGACATACCACTCTTTGGTTGCTAGCTTTGACACTTAGTTAAACACTTATGAGTCTCCATTTATTTTCCTAGTAGGATATCCTTTATTACACATTTTTTCCATGCTTATTGATGGTATGCCTTACCTATGGAGCTACACATGCCATTTGTGGATAGTTTACTTGGTTCATGGATATGCTCGATGGGATGTCTAGCTTGTGTGAGCTTTATTTGCATTCGTTAATGGGACCTCTCATTTGGAGGATCCATACATGCCATGTGGATGGGTTTTATTGCACATATAGTGTAGAATGGACAATTTATTGATAATTTTGATGTGGGTTTCCCCTCCATTCATGGATTTGTTAAAGTATTATGATGATAGTTATCACCTTGGAGATCACCCTAGATTATTGGGATGTCCACCTTGGAGAGTCGACACATGTTGTATTGGATCACATTTGGGGATTTCAAACCCTAATTTATGGAGGCGTCCACTTTGGAGGAGATATAAGAAGAGAATACTTACTATTTTGGGGGGGTTTTACTTGGTCAAAAACCAAATTCATCCCACCCTTATTGATCTTATCTTGTTAGAGGATGTTACATGGTATAACGACTCTCACTATTTCAATATTGTTTGACTTGTCTCATAGAGTTGGTTGCGTGAGACAATTATTGTATTGTTTTCCTTGAAGGATAATATGGATCTATTAGTTTCCATGATTATTATGTTATTCTTCTCGGGGAAATTAGTGGATCTAAAAAAACAATTATTATTTTATTGTAGGAGGAGATGGAGCTCAAATTTATCAAAATAGTAGCTCTCTCCATTTGTAGTGATGGTTGGATTCCTGAGGAGTTTCTCCTCTTAGAGATTTGTTGAATTTATTTTTGAAGGATTAATGGAGAGTTTAATGGTTCTTGCTTATCATATTTTTTGTTTCTAATTATTGTTGGTGGTGTTACCCCCTCTCACCTAGGGGTAACTAGAGGAGATCATGTCTCATGGTATGCAATGAAGACAATGATCCCGATGAGACATGATCAACTCATCTAGCTCAACTCATTTCAGTTGATCAACATGGTTCATATGATGATGGTGGTTTAAGACATGAGGTACATTAGTCATTGTTTCGTATAACTGTCACATTTAATGCATTAGGAATTTAGGTGAGGATCATGGGTTGAAGTTAGATAATGGATCATGAGCTTGGAAGTTATGATTTTTGACTTGTTTCACCTTGATGTTCATCATTTTTTTCCTAGTCTAGTGTTGTCACTCTTGGGGAATAGGGGCACTACTGAGAGGCCTTGATAGGGGTAACATACTGCTCCCTTTCATACTTAACACTTTCCATCTCGGGGACTTTCAAAATGTACTATATTTTGGTAATCGTTGTTACATGTACACCAAAAGGGCCTGTGGTCCATTCTCCTATGAGAAGAAGGGATAGAATGTCGAGGTTGTTGTAGCTGCTAGAAAAATGAATAAAAAAGAAAGAATGATATAAATGAAAGAAGGAATAATGGGATAATAAATGACTAAGTCAAAATCCAAAGGTTAGTTTGAGCTCTGCTCCCTTGTTAATATGTGATCACCCCTAGTCCTAATGCACTGAATGCATATCAATTAATGCACTGAATGCATATCAATTAAAATGACTTAATTCCATTAAGAAAAATAATGAATGCTTGAAACTTGAAAAGGGGACTTGAAAAAGAAATAAAAGAATATCAAAAGGAAAGAGAGGGGTTTGGAATACAAACATGACCGAGGAAAGGGTATCTCAAGAAGTAAACACTCCCTCTACAAAGATGCTCAGGGAAATGGATGGAGCACAATAACCTTGCATGTCAATGACTCCATCACCATGAAGTAAACTCCATGCCACCTCATTCACTTATACTTACACTTTGAAGGGTTTCTCAGGAATTAATCCTCTACTTGGGTACTGACACACCTAATAGGGTCTTATAATGGTCCTCCCATACCTAAACTTGGGAAACTACATAAAGTCTTGAGCTAGTGTGAAGTTTGAAGAATACACCTAATGTGAATTTCTTACATGGATCTTGTATTAAGTGGTGGATTACTTTGTATGATTCTAATGGATATTGTATCTTGTAGTTGTTGGTATTACTTGATTCTTTTGACTTTTCTTGATCATGATGCACCTTGACATGGTCATTTGAGGACATTTTTATGATGATACCCATGACATTGTGCACTAGACATAGGACATTTCACATCTGATGTAGAGTGTTGGGCCATGTGATGATTGGAAATACCCTGGGGAACCTTTCCAAACCTCCTGGACCTTGGACAATGGACAAATGAGCTTACACAAGGCACATATAGCATGATGTACCATTGAGATCAGGGCATAAAGCACCATAGGTTGGATAGTTCATCCTTGAGAATATTAGGGTTTGATTGGATGATGTTTCACTTGGAGATGATGTCACACCTCTTGGGAGAGGTAATGCAGCCCTATTAACCTATGATGTCATACTCTAGCCCTTGGACGTTGCACCTATGATGATGGCATCATGGGTTGATGCTTGGTGAGGCTACCTAGCAAGAGGACATATCCTTTTGATGATGAGTTGGCACTTGATGATGATGAGACATGACCTTTGGGGTGAGAGATGTGACCTTTGAAAATGATTGCACCTTTTGATGGAGAGATGTGGCCTTTGGAGGCACCTTTTCCCTTCTATAACATGGCATCATAGCCCTTGGAGGATTTCACACCCACATGTACCTCTTTTGAGGGGGAATTTTGATGTACATTCATGTTATCTTATTGTTGGAGGCTATTTTAGGGGTCATCCTTGATCTATCCAACTTGCATCATGGATATTTTATGTTTTTAGGGGATTTGAGGGTTTATAGCACTAAGGTTTCCTCATATAAGAAGGATAACGTTCCCTCATTGTCAAACGATAGCTCACACTTGTGCATAATCAATTCTATAGCTCTCTTATCTTCTTCTCTCATCATGGAGTACTCATACGCACCTCTTCGAGAGTAGTCTTGTGGATTCTTTGTCTTTTTTTGATAAATGATTCATGAAATTAGGGTTTCCTCATGCATAAAAACTTGGTATAGTAAGTGTTATTTCAATTTTAATGTGTTTATTATTGGTATTTTTTGTGAATTCTCTATCTAATTGTGGATAAGTTGCATGTTATCTTGTTTCCTTGGATAATTTTGTTGGAAAACCCTAGAAGGATTGTAATTTTCCACCCCCATCCTTGTTATTGTTCATGTTAAGCTCGCTAAAGCATACAAGGTCAAATTTAGGGTTGTTATTGTACACCCCCTAAACTTGTTTTTGTTGGTAAGATCCTAGAGCTTATGATTGTACAACTCTAGAGTTTCACCTTGTTCCAATTGCATCTCTTGCTAAAAGTCATAGAAACCTAGTATGACATTAGGGATTGTAGTTGTGCATCCCCCTAATATTGTTCTCCCGGAGGATTAAACCTAGGGATTGTGATTGTACACCCCCCTAGAATTTAACCTTTAAAGTTTCTTTTCCTTTTACTCTCCTTGAAGGTTGTATTGACTCCATATGCCCAAGGATTTAAGACAACACCGATCTCTTTCTTGTTGCAAATGATAATAAACCCTAGTTCATCTTTTTCCTTATCAAAGTCTTGTGTTAGTTTAGGAATTTTGCATTTCATATTCATTTACTATCACTCCTAGTCTAACATCTTGCACCTTAGCTTAGATTCATTGTCTAATATCATTATTTCTACAATAATTGCATTCTTCAACAATTAGGGCTTGTCATATTTCATCTACTTAACATATTTTAAAGATCTTTCTTTCAAGCAGTCATTTGTTAATGGTTTATAAGTCTTATACTTAGTATTTGGAATATCTACCATAACTTTCTTATTAATTTAGAGATAATTTATTGTTGTTGTTATAAACTTGTCACATGATCAAGTACCTTGCATTTCTTACAAGTTTTATTACAACCTTTATTTTTCGTTTGATAACTAGTGTTTTGGGAAATTTACTTTACTTTATTAGCTTAATAAACACTATTGATTGTCTTAGAAACACCCCTCACACACACACACAATCAACTTGATTTTTCTAACTCATCTTGACTTTCCCCTCAAACTTTCCCTAACTAATCAAGCAACCAAGATAGGGGGTCATAAACTTGCCTTTATCTTGCTATAGGATCATTTGAGGTTGCTACAGAACCTCCCTTGTTTTGGACCTCTATCCTTCACTAAAATTAGGGAATACGTTCTTAGGTTACAATGGCGATTACTTCCATAAGTTGCATTATTCAAGAATCTTGTGAAGGCTGTACATAAGTGATAGATTTCATGACAAAATTTTGGCACCGTTGTGAGGGAGAATTGAGTCATTCTTCCTGTGATATTGAAGTCTATGCTTTATCCCTTTCTTGGTAGGATCACTTCAAATCCTCTCTTACATAACTTACATGGAAACTACATTGAGGGAACAATCCCTTATTTTGATGATCCTTGTCTAACAAGATCATCTGGCGACTCCACAGAACCCAAGTGTTCAAAACACTAACCTAGATATTTATAGAGGATTTTCTAATCCTACCAAGGTCTATGAGAGAAGCCCCCCCCATAATTCTCTTGTTGTAAAATATTTTGTTATAACCCTAATTTGCACCATACATGCTTACCTGGCATCAGGCCATCTCAGATTCCCTTTTTGCCAAAGCATTGTTGAACAACTCTTCTTAAAAACCTCTTTTATAAAGGCCCACACACCCTACTCCATTACTGCACGCGTGTACATGCTAGATGACCCAAAACAACACGCGTGTACCTACAAAAGCACGAAAAAAGGAAAGTTGTCGACGAAACACACAACTTTGGGTGAGTTAACTGAAACTTCCGGCCATGCATGGCCGAGGGTTTGACCAAATACCTAGCTTATTCTAGCCTATAAAAGAAGGGTTAGGGGTCCCATTTGGAGGAGGAGAATGATAGTAGAGAAACTATACCCAATTGCACATTCCCATTGTCCCAACCCTTTAGCCATCCTTCTGCAAAGAGAAATACAGAGCAAAGAAGTTGGAGGACATTTGAAGAGGAGCCCAGGATCAGGTTCGCGGAGCGGTGGTCGGTCTCGACATTGTAAGTTGATTCATTAAAGTTATTAATAAAGAAATGATTTTCCCATCCCACTATATGAGTTCTTCATAGTTTATTGAATATATGTTTGAATCTCTAACCCATCAATCTATAGGTAAAATGCATGTATAGTTTGTTGCTTGTTTTGTATGCAGGTCAGCCTTGGGAGGAGAGCTGCTAACAAGTGATCAAGTGTGAAGAAGGATTGACATCGAACGTCCAAAACAAGGTATGTTCATCTAACCATGTATTTGCTTAAAAGAAATGGGGATTAGGTATGGGGCGACGGTAGAAAGTAGGTTTCTTTTGGTCATATATGCGTGCATAATATAACCCTAAATGCTAGTCTGTAGGGGGATTTCCCACTCACAATATAATTGGCGACCATACTGGGGAAGTCTCTAGGGTTCCTGGGAATATTTTTGGGTACTTTTAAAAAACTGGTTTCATTCCTTGTTTTTAAAGTTTCTGCAAAAGTCTGAGCTAACAGAGATTCTGGTCTTCCATACTAGTTATCTTTGTTTCTTTGCTTGATTGCATTTTTTTTTTCGAGACCCACAGTGGTACACGCGGCCTGTATAAGTTCTACACGTGTGTACCCGCGCCCTACCTTCCCACAACCGGCATGTACACGCTAGCTGAGGAAGTGTCAGTCGCATGTATGATTCCATAAAATTTCTTTTAGAGAGGCAGTCATTCTCTCCCCTGTCAGAAATAATCCTTCTCAGGGGTTTTCTGGAACTCATTCTAGTCTCTGTTTTTGTAGTTTTGTAGCTTAGGTTTCACCTCAGATTGGTTTTGTTCTATGCAATTTTCCTTCAATTGTTTTCTTTTTTTTCTGTCAAAGTAAGTATCTGAGTCTTCAAGAGATTCTGGTTTTCAGTACCAGTAATCTCTGCCTGGGCTTGATTGCTTGTCCTTTTATTTTTTAGAGTTTCAGAAGTACACGCGGCCTGTATAAGGTCTTCACGCGTGTACACACACCCTGACTTTACATAGCTCGCGTGCACACACTTGCTATTGAATTTTCAGCAACATGCCTGTAGAGAAAATTTTTGTTTAGGCTAAGGTAGTCATCCTTTTCTTTGTCAAGAGTTATACCTCTCAGGTTTTTGGGTCTCTGTCATAGCGGTCAGTAACCTGAGTTTGATCACAACAATAACTTGCTTTTTCATTAAAATATTTCTTCTGTTTCTTAGCTTTTTAAACTTATTTTTAGCTTGAAATTTTAAGAAAAATGAGTTGCATTTTGAAAAAAAATTCCCCCTCATGGCCGGGGGGGGGCCATGAATCGTGCATTCATCAGTTTCTTTTAGAATATTTTGTTATTTCTGCTTTGATTGGAAGAAAATATATAAAAAAAAAACTTAGTTGGTTAGATCTCTTTCTTTCCTGGCATTTTCTTTGCATTGTTATTTGAAAAAGAAAAGAAATTAGCATAGTGTTGTGTTTTCTTCTCATCTTAAAAGCATTTCAATATATATATATATATATATATATATATATATATATATATATATATATATATATATATATATATATATATATATATATATATATATATATATATATATATAATTAATCATTCTTTGCCAAGTGTTCATATAAGTTTCATCATTTTTCGCAAGAGTCTTAACACCATCAGTTGCACTACTGTACCCTTTTGAGTAAATCAAGCCAGTAAAAGGAAGGCTAATTAAAATTTACTAGAATTTATGTTTGTAGGGTCGATCAACTAGATTAGGCTAGAGCCTTGATTTAGGTTGGAGAGGAAACTCTTCAAGGGTATAAAACAAACATACGAGTCTGTGCTAAGGAGTGTAGAAGTCCAGTATCGTGAAAGTTATCCGGGACCCCCCTCTAACACAGTGGCTAAACACGAGGTTGCGTGCGGAAAGGTAGTAGAGATAACCCCTCCAAAGACGAACCAATCGTAGTGGAGAACACATATAGAGGGTTTGTCTTGGGATTACGTCGATTGCATTTGCCACGGAGCTTCGTGGGTCTCGAATCCGTTCGAGGTCCTCAGTTGTCTTCCGGACCACTTGCTTTCGATACCCTTGGTAGGTTTCAGGCTTAATACCCTGCTCATTGTGGTCTACCCGACTATCGACTGTACCTGCCTGGTGACTATTCACGTGCTGGCAACCTAGTTGCCTATCTTTCTAGTGACATACACAAGTGACTGCGGGGGTATATCGCAGTACCTAGGACAAACATATGACCACGCTTTGCAGAGTATACCCAGAGGGTGCTTCTGTTTTCAAGTTGCACTTGCACCGGTAAGTTGCTCTAGTGTTGGTTGGTGTAACTGTTCTTCCAACTAGTTAGTCGTTTGCTTGATTTGCCTTTAGGAACTTTTAGTGTGTGCTCTGTGCTCCCTAGTTTTCCATAGTGAGTTAGTCAGTTATGGCTTTGGGTCTCTGACCTAGGGTGGTAGACCGCCCACTCCGTCGATCGTGAGGAATTTTTTGTCTTCCACTTAGAAACGTGGAGCCGCCTCTTTATAGGCGTTGTTTTGATACCACTGGTTTGCTAGAGTCAGTGCGTGAGACTTTTACGGACTTGAACGATCCCGCAAGGGGAGAACCTGTGCGTAGGATTTTCATGGCTAATTTTCCCGACCATACCAACCAAGGAGCCCCTTCACAAGGGGATTCTTGTGCTTTTCCCTTCTTCGGAAAGATTGGTGTCCCTTTGATGTCCACTTTGTACATTCCTGGGTTGAATGTGGGACTACCGGTTTGGTTGGGTACCATTCCAAATGTCCCAAATGCTCTTGACGCTTCTTAGTTAAGCACTTTATGTCATGGGAACCCTATTGATGTTTCTTTGTCAGCAAAGTCTCCTCCTCCTCCTTCTCTCGCCTCTGGTGAAAGTATAGTTACTAGTAACTGAAAGTCTAAACGAAATAGAAAGAGGAAGAATAGGAAGAAGAAATCACCAACCTTTGCAAGTCATGTTGGAGATAGGTCGACAACCTCTGCAAGTCACATTGAAGACGAGCACCCAACCTCTGCAAGTTATGCTGGGGGCAATCACCCATCCTCTGCAAGTCATGTTGGGGGAAAAAGTCCAGTCCTTGCTAGTCATACTGGTAATAGGTCTGTAGCCTCTGTGAGTCATGTTATCGACCCATCACCAACCTCTGTAAGTCATGTTGGAGATGTGCAACCAACCACTGCCAGTCCTGCTGGGGGCATTGATTTTGTGGAGAAACCTAGATGGATAGGATGTAAGCCTAAGTTCCCTTGTAATCTTTGCAAGGGAGATCACCTTACCCATATATACCCTGGCATTCCAGAGGTACAAATATTGTAGTCCCTGTCTGCATTCTTTTCTGATTCTGAGTCTTCTGATGTTTCCTCTCAGCCTATTCATCCATTGGTTGCGAAAGTGGTCATGCTGATGTAGTCATCGGCTGATCCCACTCCTCTGTTGGGGGGTGAGGTACCTTTAGACCATGTAGTCTCGCAGCCTATTCAACCATTGGTTGCGAAAGTGGTCATGCCGATGCATTCATCGGCTGATCCCACTCCTCTTCTAGGGGGTGAGGTACCTTTAAACCATGTAGTCCCGCAGCCTATTCATCCATTGGTTGTGAAAGTGGTCATGCCGATGCAGTCATTGGCTGATCCCACTCCTCTTTTGGGGGGTGAGATGCCTTTAGACCATGTAGTCCCACAACCTATTCAACCATTGGTTGCGAAAGTGGTCATGCCGATGCAGTCATCGGATGATCCCACTCTTCTTTTGGGGAGTGACGTGTCTACCGACTATGTTTTTAGCATTTCCGGTTTAATACTTTCAGAACAAGGGGGCATTCTGCTTGTTCCGAGCACACCCCCTCCAAGCCCTAGGATGGTTTCCTTTGATTGGAATGACCTTGTTGAGCCTCGTCTTCTTTCTACCGCACCTTTTCAAATAAGGGTTGAAGTTAATTCAACAA
Organism: Picea engelmannii; assembly: GCA_009831015.1. Lineage (NCBI taxonomy): Eukaryota > Viridiplantae > Streptophyta > Pinopsida > Pinales > Pinaceae > Picea > Picea engelmannii. Next base: position 72,432 of record ML827064.1, on the reverse strand, counting down.
ACATTTATCGATGTATTGTGGACGAAGGAGCCTCTGCAAGTATTTTATCCTCCTCGGTTTGGAAAGTCTTGGGATCTCCCAAGCTTGTGTCTTCTTCACATGAACTGTTGGATTTTGATAGACGTCCTAGTGAATATTTGGGGGTTCTTCCTCAGTTGCCTATCTCGTTAGGTGGGAAGATTGTCCATGTCGATGTTATAGTGGTGCAGGGCTCATTAGATTTCAATATGCTTCTCGGGCGGGATTATGTATATGCTATGAATGCTATGGTGTCTATGCTCTTCCGGGTGATGCATTTCCCTCACAATGGAAGCATTGTCACTATCGACCAACTAGCATATGATAACCACCATCCTAATTCGACATTATTTCAGACTACCCCTTTATATGTTCCTAGCGTTCGTGTAGACTCTACCCTGCCACGAGTTAATTATGTGGCATCTTATCCTCGGTGTTCAATTGCTTCTGAGAAGGAACCTGTGCAATCATGTTTTCCTTATCGAGACTTGGAATCAACAATTGATCCATTGGTGTATCCAATGGGGGCATTGGAGCCCTTGGTTCCCCCTCTTGGTCCAAGTAGGCTTGAGTATCCTTCCGAGTCTGATCTCATTGTTTGTAGATCCTCAAGCCCTCATGCTCGTGACTCTTCGCTGATAGACTCTGCCAGTCCTGGCCAAAACCTCCATCATCATATGGAGTATGGTCAGTTTACTTCACCCTTTGGGACTATCGACCCTCGTTTGCGTGATTTATTGGATTTTGAATTTCCTTCAGATGAGGCTGTCCTTGAAGCCATGACTATGGTTTCTATCCCGCAGGAGGACTTACACTGTGGTTTGTGTTTTCTTCCCTTTTGGGAGACTTCCCGAGTTGATTATCGAAGAGACTCTTGGTCTGAGCCTAGCAGCGGGCTCTACTTGAACCAGTTTCATACATGAGTTGTAGCCCCCTTAGAGTCTTCTTTAATCCCTTTCCAGACTCCCTAAAGATGAAAATATTGTCGAGTGACGTTGTTTCTTCACACTCGTTAAATTGGTCCAGAAGAACGTTCCTTAAACGGGTCTTCTTTTAAGCCCTTTTTAGACCCTCTAAACATGAAAAGATTGTCGAGCGATCTTGTGGCCTTTCACGCTCGTTAAACTGAAATTTGAAGTCACGTCTGTCCAACGGTAGTTTACCCCTTTTTCGGTCCAGACGGTCAACTGTACGAACAAAGGTATATTCTATGGAACTTCGGTTCTCTAGAAGAGTGCCCTCAGGTATAAGTTTACCCCTTTTTTGGGCTTGAGGGACTAAACTTACGAAAAATGAACCCCCACGGAGTCCATAGTTAAACTCTTTTCAGACTCCCTAAAATTGAAAAGATCGTCGAGTGACCTTATTCTTTCACACTCGTTAAACTGGTCCAGAAGAACATTCCTGACGAAGTCCATAGTTAAGCTTTTTTTAGACTCCTTAAAAATGAAAAAATGGCCGAGTGATCTTGTCTTTATCACACTCGTTAAAATGGTTTTGAATAGACATCTTGTCGATGCTAGTTTACCCTTTTTTCGAACCGACTAGACTACCTTCGAAAAAGGTACCCCAATGGAGTCTCCTTTTACATTTTTTTAGACTCTCTAAATATGAAAAACCGCCGAGCTTACCTTCTCTGGGCTCATTAAACTTACATCGAAGGATGTTACCATTGTGTGTTTTGTTAATCTCATTTGCATACCAGCATCTTTGGCCTAATGCCGGCTCCATGTTACTCTCAACTGAACCATCTGAAGCATGCCTTGTACGCAAGCCCTGTAGCACTTTGCCTCTGCGTCTTGACACCTTTGGCCCCCAGAGGATTTTTCCCGAGTGTCCTTTTCTTGCATATGTCCCTTTGCCCTGAGCATCCCTTGTTCCGTGCGCTTGGAACTAGTACGTTTGCGACACTCGATCCTCCTTTGTAACGTAACATTCTTTTATTTTTTTTCAACATTATTGAAAAAGACAAAAAAAATCAAATATACCCCAAAAAGAGGAAGGGAAAAGTATTTTCTTTATTGGCAGCACAATGAGTTGGATAAAGCACATCTATCTGTTTGTTCATCAAACCCTGGGATTTAATATGACCTTAGGAAGTTGTTCTCGCTACATAGAGCTGTGTCCTGCTCCGTTTGGTTATTCTTCCAAACATATGGAGAGTTTGTGTTGTCTCCTTCCTCGTAAACTTATGTTAATGCCATGCTGTCTGAGTCTCATCATTTGTCGTGTTGTTGTCCAAGGGAAGTTTGTCACCAATCCTGAGTCGGCCCCTCTGCAGTTTGTCTCTTGCCCTCATACCCGACCATCTTGAATGTCCAATCAAGTCCTTGTTCGAAATCAATGAAGCCTTCAGTCTGATCATCAAGATTATCTAGTCCACGACCGACGAGTCATCGAAGACCTCTGGGTAGTGAAGTCGTACATTCATATTACACTCCTACCCGAGTTTTGAAGATTTTTTGAAGTTGTTGCTCGAGCTCTGAAGATCTCATCTCCAACCATCAGGCCGTATTAGCTTCTAGAAGATGGATACTCTATATGTATATCTTTTTGATTTTGATATCTAGCTCTGTTGTGTATTGTTCATGGCTACACTTTATATAGTTATTTGACATGGATCTACAGTGTATTTGATTGGTAGCCATGATTCTATTTTATCCCGAGCATGGGTATGCCCACCTCGGTGAGACAATTGTTATTTTGTAGACGACGCCTCCCGGTTCGTGGTCCTTGGGCTCACTTGTTCAGCACATCAGTACAGATTGGTAATGTATTTCGGCCATCAAATGCTCTTCTGACCTCACACATTAGGGGGCATCTGTTATAACCCTAATTTGCACCAGACATGCTTACCTGGCATTAGGCCATCTCATATTCCTTTTTTTCCAAAGCACTGTTGAACAACTCTTCTTAAAAACCTCTTTTATAAAGGCCCATGCGCCCTACTCCATTACTGCATGTGTGTACACACTAGCTGACCCAAAACAACCTGCATGTACCTACAAAAGCACGAAAAAAGGAAAGTTGTCGACGAAACACACAGCTTTGGGTGAGCTAACTGAAACTCTCGGCCATTCATGGCTGAGGGTTCGACCAAATACCTAGATTCTTCTCGCCTATAAAAGAAGGGTTAGGGGTCCCATTTGGAGGAGGAGAATGATTGTAGAGAAACTATACCCAATTGCACATTCCCATTGTCCCAACCCTTTAGCCATCCTTGTGCAAAGAGAAATACAGAGCAAAGAAGTTGGAGGACATTTGAAGAGGATCCCAGGATCAGGTTCGCGGAGCGGTGTCCGGTCTCGACATTGTAAGTTGATTCATTAAAGTTATTAATAAAGAAATGCTTTTCCCGTCCCACTATATGAGTTCTTCATAGTTTATTGAATATATGTTTGAATCTCTAACCCATTAATCTGTAGGTAAAATGCATGTATAGTTTCTTACTTGTTTTGTATGCAGGCCAGCCTTGGGAGGAGAGCTGCTAACAAGCGATCAAGCGTGAATAAGGATCAACATCGAACGTCCGAAACAAGGTATGTTCATCTAACCATGTATTTTCTTAAAAGAAATGGGGATTAGGTCTGGGGCGATGGTAGAAAGTAGGTTTCTTTTGGTCATATCTGCATGCATAATATAACCCTAAATGCTAGTCAGTAGGGGGATTTCCCACTCACAACACTAATGGCTCAACAACCATGGGTTACCAATGCCTTCAAGCCTTTAGACATGTCTGCAATACAAGGATATCCTCATGCCATAACTCAAAAGTTTGATAAGTGGTTGCTTAAGTTTCCTGGAAACAATGTCATCACATCCGAAGAGAATATGGATGCCTTTCACATGTGCTTTTAAAATCACCCTCTTAATAATGATGATGAAAATGTGGTTATGAAATGTTTTTCTAATTATTTAGTTGAGAATGCTAGAAAATGGTATAATAACCTCCTTGATAAGAGCATTAAGACTTGGGAGTATTTTCATGATACTTTCATGAAAATATGGGGCACAAAAAGGGACCCTAAGAAGTTATTACTACAATTCAATAAAATAAAAAAGAAAGATAATGAATCAATCAACGAATTTAATACAAGATTTGAGAACTTGCTTCAACAAATTCCTGATGATATTAGCCTGAAAGATAAACGCGTCCTTCTTCTTTACACAAATTCCTTTGAGGGGCAATTTTCATTCATGCTTAGGGACAAGTCCCCAAAGACTCTTGTAGAAGCATGAGATCACGATGGCAAGATTTAGGAAAATCCCCTAACATCCAAAGTAGAACCTTTCCATGCCCCTCGGGCTAAGGATGAGACTAAGCCTACAAATTTACATAATAATGAACCAACCAATGATCCTATGATTCTTATTATCCAAAGACTTGAGAAAATGACAACTAAAATTACTCAAAACCAAAATATCCTTGTGAGCCGAATGACTAACCTAGAGAGGGCTCAACAACATAATCCTCCTCCTAAGCCTCAATACAAAAATGATCAACAACAAAGAGGAAATACAAGATCGAACCAAGATCCGTGAATGAACAAAGAGTTCCTAATACCCTAGCACCTACTAATGTGATTAACTAAGATGTTGTCCCTTGGTGTTAGCGTTGTGGTGATGCTCATTGGGAGCATGAGTGCCCTAGATTCCATAATAATGGTGATATTGAGGACCCTAATAACTATGAACGTATGAACTTCATTAATACCTTGGATCCTGTATACACCATATCATCACAATAATATTACAATGTTACCTTGGAACAACTTGAACGAAGCAAACAAGAAGCCACTATGAAAGCTAGGTTTGAGGTCCTAATTCTAATGGATGAGGAATCTAGGGAGAAACTTAGAAAGAAGAGTATTTAACTTATTCTAGAAGAAAGAAAGCTCATGATTCTCCCCCTAGTGATCCTAGACTTCCTCGGGCAAGACCGCCTTTACCATCGAATACTAATCCTCCTCCTTAGCCAAGCTTGCCTAAGAATGATGACATAGATTTGAACATTGACATGGCTAGTATTTTGGCAAAGGTTAATGTACATGTCCCTCTTACTGAGATAGTGAATATTCCTTCTTTAAGGGATAAGGTGAATAAGTTCTTAAGTCTCCAAGAATAATATGAGGATACTTGAAATTTTCCCTGTAGTTGATAATTTGTTTTTCAAACTTGATATTGATTCTCATATACATCATTATCGAGGTGGGTAGGAATGTGAGATATTATTTGAGTTACTAGGAGACAATGGATTGATATCTGCATTGGAAAATAGGATGGAAAGGAAGAATAAAAATAAGTTTTAACACTCATTTTTTAATCCTCAAATGAGAGACTAATGAAATAGTTTCGTAGGTTTTCATGAGATGGAATCCTGATGATAGATGGTAGGGTAATGAAGTGAATGTTTTTGAGTTTCATGATATAATGTATCCATGCAATATAAAAGTTTATCCAATGGAAACTAATTTTTGTCCTCGTTGTGCATGCTATAAAAAATATATACACATGGCTACATATGAAATTAAAATACAAGAAGGGGATACAATTTGTGATGTTTCCAAGTTGTATGCAATGTCACCAAACCTGCTCCTAGTAAGCTATACACATTTATTAAAAGTTTAAATTTATGTTTATATCCTATCGTTACTTTCTGAATATTACTTTATTTTAACAATGGGAAGAAAACTTGGACAATCGTATTATAGACATTTAGGATACCTTATCTAGTAGAAAATTGAATATTATGAAGAACTATCTGTTAAGTACCTGAATAGATCTAGAGATAAATCTCAAAATAAACCCACAATATCAACAAGAATAAGCCAAACCATTCACCAAAATACTGAACACAAGAAATAGTCAAAACCCTTGAGGTAGGGTAACACCATATATTAATCCTTAAGGAAGGATAACACTCCTCAAGCAATGCTTGATACATTCACAATATTCTTCACTATGTTTCATTACATTGCTTACACTTCTTTATATAGCT
>ML827064.1:42040-57030 GCA_009831015.1 Picea engelmannii | reverse complement strand
ATGGTTTAAGGAAAAAATCAATTTGAGGATCAAATTAGAGCTAAGACTCAAAAACTTTAATCATCCAAGGGGTCCTACCAATCATAGATTTTAAAGGGACGAGACCTTAAAAGAAAAAATTAAAAACTAAGGCTTAAAAAGGATTGAAAACAAACTAAAAATACCCAAGGCAATTTAGTGTGATAACACATCCCTTGATACATACACTTTTGAGGATTCAGACTTGTTCCATGAGGATTTTCATTCATTATGCTCATATTCTGATAGACACCAGGTCATGGCCAGCCAAAGCAGTCCAAGGACCGCACTACCAAACAAAAATACTTTCATGTTGAGATTCTGGGCGAAGATTTGCAAATGAAGAAGCGATGTTTGCTAAGGTCAAGGGAGGATTTTTTCTCTAGACAAGAGGCTGTCTCTTACCTTATTTCCCTTTGTATGGGAGACAAAAATTTTTCTTTGGGATTTATCATACTATCCCAACCTTTAGGAAGAAGTGATTTTCTGAGCAAAGATGAAGACCAACCGTTGTCTACATATGGTATCCCTCTTCAGAAATGGTGATCAGGATTGTGGCTACACTTTCTGGCAAGATGATTGAGCTAATGGTTTCTCTTTCTAACAGGATTTCCTCCCTCCCACCCATCTCCATGAGTTTCATTTCATGATGGATTATATTTCTACTTATCCTCATTATTATTATGTGTTGGACTTATCTTTTTTTTTTTTCACATGATTAAGCACAGGGGGAGATATCTTGATGAAATGATGAACAAGTGGTTGCACTAGTTGTATGAATTCACCTAATGTCACCTATCATTGGATCTTCAGGGCCCCAAGACCCCAGTTAAGTAGGTAGGTCATTTCATTTCTTGCATTTGCATCTTGATTGCTCACAGTATTTTAGCTGCATTTCATATTTCATTTTTATCTACTTGCATATTGACTTCATGCTTAGTTTAGAAATTTTTGAAAAAATGTCAAAATTTTTCTTTTCTAGATTATCTTTCATTTTGGATTTTGTATATGAATAAAAGGGTGATAGCACCAACCTAGATTCTCTGATCCTTTTGTCTGAGTTTTGGCAGGAACAGATCTACCAGGATATGTTGTAGTTCTCATGCACTATATGACAAGCACATGTCCCCAAGTAGGAGCAAGATGTTATCCCTGTTTTATGGATAACTAATGAAATTATGTCTCGAGGCCCTCAGGTTGCAGATATGGAGTGTCAAGAGACTACATGACTAGAAATATCCTTTTTCACATATGGAGACCCTTCTCACCACCACAGAGGTCGTAGATTTCCAGATGTCATCCACCACACCAGCTGGCTTTCAGAAGGCAGTGGGCCTTTCTCCATGAGGTACAAGTCAATATTATGGTGAACATCATTTCAAAATTTGAGGCATTTAAGTATGTTGTATCTTAGACTGCTTTAGATTTCATGATATTTGCTTGGACATTATGCCTTTTTCCCTGCTTCACCTTGGTGGTTGACATTTTTCCTTAGTAACTGGTCTTCCTTGGGGATGGGTTTGCTACTAAGAACTACCTTTAACAGACATCGTACTATTCCTAACCATACTTACCACTTTCCATCACTATTTCCCCCCATTTCCTTATATCTTGGGATTTTAGGGTGTATTGACCCAAGAAGGGGTTGTCCCTCATTTTATGGGAAGAAGGGAATGAAGGCCTAGAGGGATTGATGTTGGGTAAAAGATAAAATTCTGTGTATGAAAATTCTATATGCTTCACCCAAGGATCACCCAAGAAAGTAATGAAACACTTATCTTTGAGAAAAGGGGGACCCATAAGAAATATGATTAAGAATTCTTAAAAGGTTAGTTGGAGGAAAGTAGGTCTCATCACGAGATGACCTATTATGTCCATGGATATCTAGTAGTATGACATTACCATCATCTGGTCACCACGCAAGGGTAATGGCTCTCGGTTGCATGGCTGAGAGAAAGGGGGTGTCATCATGAGCCAAAATTCTCATTTACGCTAGGTATTTGTGGGTGACACTGTCATTATCTGGACACCATTCTAGGGAAGTGGCCTTTAAATTGTCCTTCAATTTATGAAAGAAACAAATAATGGAAAAATAATGGGCTTGGAAAAAGTGCATTGCAAACAAAGGTACCACACACCCTCTACAAAGGCACCCATGAAAGAGACACTACAACCCCTTGTATGTCATGAACCCCATTCCCATTGAGTCTTGACCCTAACCACTTCATTCACTTTACATGGCTTAGAGAGGGATCCCTTGGAAACTCTCCTTGACCTAGGACCAGATATACCCAATAGGGAACCTCATCAACCCTCCCATATTCAAGCTTGACAAGTCACATAATGTCTTTGAGCACTTAACTATTTGACATAGTAAGATTTGATGCACATGCTTAGGTGGATCATTTATTGATTGGATTTACTAATAATGATGTTATGACTTGAGATCCTTGGAGGGCGTGCTTATTTTTATTTGCAGGACCTAGTTGGTGGACAATTTTGGAAGAACAAGCCTTGCTTGGGATTCCATGGGGCTTGAAGGCCATAGGTGGATGCCAAGGGTTTGCATGCCGGATGCGAGAGATCAACTATTGAAGGCCTATAAGATGACTTGTATGACATAACCTAGCCCCCACATGCCAAACAATTTTTCTAGGAGAGGCAAAATCTAACCTTTAGAGGTATGACATCACCTAGCGGGGTTAGGTTTTGGTGGTGAGGTTTACATGCATTGGAACAAGGATGTTTTGAGGGAATTGAGGCTTCGACCATGAAGGAAATGATTTGGATGCTTGACATGTGGCTTTGGGAATCCTTTCTACAGTCCTCCTTCACCAATGACCTTCTCCTAGTGCCAAAACATCCCCTAGAGGGGTGGCATCTTTATAAACTAGGGTTTTATTTGTGCAAAATTAAAATTAAAGTGAAATTAAAGTGAATTGTTTAATATTACTTTGTAAAAAGGGGAAAGAATATGGTTTTTTACCCCTAGTCTTGTGTCTTACCCTTAATTATGTGGACAAACTATGTTAGTGACATTTTGTATAAATAGAGATCATGAGATCTCATTTCAAACATAACTCTCCATTGTGAGAGGCACTTGGACTGAAATTTTCACTCTCTTTGGCTAGTTATCTATCTTGTTCTTTTGTTTATGGCTATGTCTTGGATTATTGGTTGATGGAAGTGATGCGCTAGCCTTGGAATGATTTTCTCTAGCTTTTATGGTGGTTTGTCTTAGTTTTTTCCTTGAATTGGTAAGGTTTCTACATTGTTGCTATCATTTATTTTTAAAGTCAAGGTTATTTGCTAGAGCTAGGTTGGAAGTATAAGGGAATACACCCCCACCTTAGTATCCATCACTTGATGCTTACATGCTATTGGTTTAACAAGGGTTTACTAAGAGTAGTATAAGGGCATAAACCCTCTTAGCCTAAACCCTAGCTAGAGATACTTGCCTTGGGGAGTAAGAGGATTTAAACCCCCAAGGAGGTAGTACCTCTAGCTCTTTGTTTGATTGACTTCATTAACCCTTTTTTTTAAGGAGTTAGTCTTTACTTATTGCATGGGAGAAATAAATTGTTGCCTTGGTAACCCTACAAATTTCAAGTTTTAAAGTTGTCTCTTTTGGATAGTGATCTTGATGCCTTGGGGATTCTTCCTCCCTTAGGGCATCCCATTTCAACCAAAATTTCTTGCTTATGTGGGAAAACTAACCAACAACCATTAGGGATTCTCTAAACCTATCCTACTAACCCCTTTTCTCCTAAACTAACCCTATACTAGGCCTAAAAATATTCCCTCACCCACTACTAACCTGGGCACACCTTTTGAACTAATTACGAGTGATTTTCGTTGGATAAAATTTCTGATATAGGGATTTTTTTTCTATAGACATAAGGCTGATAACTTCACTTCAGAAACCCTAAGATGAAGTCACTCTTAACTCTTTCTTTCACCGCCAAAATTTGCCAAAAGTTTGCTAACTTGTTCTACTAGGTTTAAGGCATTTTTGGGTGTCTCCTTTGGGAATTTTTGTGGCTTCTTTTGCTTTTGTCATAACAAGATTGCTACAACCATAAGGATGAAAAAATAGTTCTACATACAATATTTATGATTACCACATCTAATTGCTAAAGTCTCATGATATAAATTGTGAAGTTTCTCTAGTCATTATCTACTTGTTTCAAGCGTATCTCACTTGAATTTAAGCAATATTTTAAGCAACTATAATACTTATTGCTTGCTGATATAAACTTCTATCTATTGCTGAAAATTAGGGATATCAAGCTTAACTTTCTGATCCAACTAACATACATCATTGCAAAGTTGTTTTTCTTCTATCTCAGGCAGGTACCAACATCTCATAAATTCACCCAAGTCTTTGGCAACCTTTAAACCACTTGAGACTCGTCTTTGCTTTCCATTTTCCATATAGATATTTGACCTTAAGGACCTATTTATTTCCTTTCCTTTTTTCACATCCCTTTTCCCCCTAGGGTCACCGGGATCGCTTCCCTAGAGTGAGCTAGTCATCTTTGAAGTGCAGGACCTACATCGAGGTGACATTGGGTGCAATGTTCCATAGTTCTCTCCAATTTGGTGGTTGGGTAGGGATTTTCCCAACCTACAACTTGTGCGATAACAATATTCTAGTAAGTTGGTCACCCTCGGGGAAATGGTTTCTACTGGGGGTTTTCCTTGAAGGGTCATCGTACCATTCCTAGTCATACTCACCACCTTCCACACTTATTCCCCTCCACTTCCTCAACTTTTGGGTTTTTAGGTTCATTGACCCCAATAGGGGTTTGTACCTCATTTCATTGGAAGAAGGGGTTAAAGGCCCAAAGGTTTTGTAGCTAGCATCATAAATAAATGCTCTCCCTAAAGTCCTGAGATCCATGAAATTATTCTCTAAAGGAATAAAAGACTTTTAAGTGAAACAAAAAAAAGGCATATCGCTTGAAGGGGGAGTGCATTGCGGTGTTCTTTTATTTCCACTGCATATAACACCCAATGTGTTCTAACTTCAAGTGGCATTGCAATTCTCTTTTATTTTCATTGCACATAGATCTCAATGTTAAGAATTAATAAAGGAAAATAAAGGGATGGGAAAAAGGTTGCATTGCAAACAAAGGGTAACTCAATGATGTATCCCACCCTCCACAAAGGCACCCATAAATGAGACAATATCAACCCTTGATATGTCAAGAACCCCATGCCCAAGCGTCTTTCCCCAATCCAAATCATACTCATTACATGATATATATATAGGGTATTCTTGAGAAACATTCCTTGACTTTGGGATTAGCCTACCCAATAGGGCACCATGACACCCCTCCCATACCTAAATTTGGAAAAGTTTGTAAGGCCTTTGAGCATTTGTTTAATTTGAAAAGGGGGGATTTAATGCACTTGTTTGGGTGGTTATTTTATTAAATGTGGCTTACTTGGCATGATTCATATGAATTGTGGAACCTTGGAGGATGTACTTGTTTGTCTTTGCAATACCTTGCTCGATGAAATCTATTCATGAATAAACTATGCCACTTGCAATTTCATGGGGATTGAAATCCCATAGGATGGATGCCATACCCCACATGTGGGAGACCGTTGATGATGAGCGTTGTGATTTTTGAGGACATATATCCTCATGAGGAAGGATTATGATGATGAACCACACATTATGCCACCTTTTTGTAGTTGAACGTGTCCTTTGGAGGCCTAGGATGTCACCCTTCATCCATTGACATCATCTCGGAGGCTAGGGTTTAATGGATGATGTGATTTTAGAGGTGATTTGACTTGAGGAGACACATGACATGGTTTTTTTTCACTTTAGATCATGACACATGGCCTTTGGAGGCCCAACGATCCACTCCTTGAGATTGGACGCCACATTTTTTTATCCCTATGTCACCTTTCTAGGGCATGACATCACCCTCTTTAGGGTTTTACTTTATGTATTTTTTATTTTGGAATATTGTAGAGAAAAATGAAGGGGTCAACCCTCTTCTATTTTGTTGTTGACAAATTTATGTGGACAAGTTGGTTAAGGTGGATCCATATAAATATAGCACCTTCTCATTTCATTTTATGATCATGACTTCTCACATTTGTGAGAGTATTACTTATGAAATTTTCTCCCTTTTTGCGTTATTGGCTCTTCTCTCTCATGCACTATCTTTGGAAGGTCAAGTTGTGGATGCTCTTTGCTGATTTTAGGATGGAATTTTTGGTGTTAGGGTAAGTGAAATTTATGCAAATCTATTTCATGCTATTAATGTTTCACAATAATTTTACTTTTTCATGCTAGACGTCTTGCTTGGTGAAACCCTAAGAGAGGAGCATAAGTGCTTCCTCCTCTCACAATGTTAATTTTGTCCAAAATTTGTGAAGATATCCTAGCTAGGGTTAGACTCCTAAATCCCTAAAGTGCTAGAACTTTAGGATTTTAACCCTAGACTCTTGATTTTGACCTAGTTGAAGCTACAAGAAGGGAGAAAAGGTTTATAGGGGCCAAAAGTGATTGCACCCTAGAAATCCTTCTCTTTAAGACTCAACCTCTAAGGCCCTAATGTGCTAGAACCTTAGAGATTGAGTCCTACTTCTTGGTTATAATTAGATCAAGATCCAAGTTTAGTTGCATTGATGTTATAAAGACTCCATAGCCCTCAAAGACACTGATTTTATAGCTCTCTCATGGTGAAATTGATCAACATACACTCTCTTTCATTTCTCTCAAGCTCTCTACTAACTTTGCTAACACTAACACTCACTAACTTGCTAGTGAACTTGTTGTTGCTACAAAAGTTATCTACAACCACTTGATAACACCTTAATTTTGATGCATACACTCTTGTAAATGTGGCCTAACTTTCTCATAATGTCTCCTAAGAAATTGGATAATGTTATATGTGATGCATGCTTAATTTTCTTGGTGAATTCTTGAAATTCTAGATCTTTTTATTGCTACTGTTATAAATTTATATTGTTGTTATAAGACTGGTGTACTGCTGCGAATTTGTACCAAACATTGCAATTTTCATTATCTAGTGTCTTCAAGGTATATTTATTGCATGTTTGAGCTTGAAAATGATTACATATATGCTATAAAGTGTTCTTTTTCCAAGAAGGTACTCAAACAACTTCATTCTTATACTACCCTGACCTAGACTAACCTTTTATACGGTGATCAAGAGAGGGGGCAATAGGCTTGAATAATTTACTTTCTAATTTGATCCCTTGAGGTCACCAAGGAAACCTCTCTTGTGTTGTACCTCTTCCATCACTAATACATGGGAAGTTATTACTAAGGTGACATTGGTAGGATCTATTGAAATTTTGGTATTCTCGTTTAACCATAGACAATGTCACATCATTGTCACACAACCATAGGAATTCACATATGCCACCCCTGAGCACACTAACATTTACTTAGAATAATTATGGAAATCCTACTCCAGAACCAACAGATAAACCCTAGTTTCTAACTGTGACAACAACTCAAGACAAATGGAGCACTCCTTCTCCAAGGGTAGCACACAAGAGAGAGAGTCTCCATATTCATAGAACAAGTACCATACACAACTGCAACAATTTCAAATGAACTACTCTCTCTCTCAAAATTGCGCCATAATTAGCAAGAATATCACCAAGAAAATCACCAAGGGAGAAACAAAGATCAATAGATGAACATGTGCCCTTATTCCTCCGTGCAGTTGCAGTTGCAACTGCAATTGCAGCTCTCCATAAGACTTGTGCACTAACTGGTTGTACAAATGAGCTAAAACATCCTCTATTTATATTAATATGTCCAATGACTTTTCTGGCTGGGCCAACCTGACTTTCTGGTAATTATATTTTATGTTTATCTTTTTCCCATGGAGTCGACTTGTATTTTTGGAATATAATATTCTAATATTATTCATTCTGCTAGGCCGACTTGTCTTCTAGGGTTTCCACACATCTGTTTAATGGCCCACTTGCTTCCAGAATATTCTATTCTATGTCATAGGTTACACGTGGAGGTTAATACCTCCTGCAGCTACCAAAACATCAACACTCCCTCTTACCTAGTGAGGTATTAACTAAGATTTTCTTAATGTAGTGGTATCAAACACATTCATCCATATCACATGGCATGGGAAAGAATCACATGGTCTTGCAGACCATTCTATAGGTAGCATCGCCATAGCCACACATGATATCATATGATCAAACAAATCATGTAACAAGTATCACCATCATAGTCGTAGATTATCCATATAGATGGAAAACACCTCCAATACTACTGGTTGGCCCTCCAACTAGTAACCTTCGATGCTACTGATCAACACTCTAACTGGGAATCATTTCTGAAACTACAGGTCGACATCTAGTTCATACAAAACTAGTAACTCATCATCTCAAACATAATATGACTCAAAATTTTAATACTCCCTCTTAACGAGGAAGGTATTCCTCTTGGCATGAACACCATCATTGCTTCTACACTTCTGCACACCTTGGTCATTGCCCTTTTGTCAATCATAGATCTATATGTCATAGGAAGTTCTGCACTTTCACTGGAGTAGCATACCAACCTTCATTGGAGTAGAATACCAACCTACGCTGGGGTAATATACCGGCTTGCATTGGAGTAGCATACCAACATGTGTTGGGGTAGCATACTAGCCTACGTTGGAGTACCAACCTGCACTGGGGTAGCATACCAGCCTGCGTTGGATTACCAACTTGCATTGGGGTAACATACCAACCTACGTTGGAGTACCAACCTGTGCTAGGGTAGCATACCAGCCTGCACTGGAGTACTAACCTAAGTTGGGGTAGCATACCAACCTGCGTTGGAGTACTAACCTATGGTGGGGTATCATATCAGCCTGCGTTGGAGTACCAACCTGTGCTGGGGTAGCATACCAGCTTGCGTTGGAGTACTAATCTATGTTGGGGTAGCATATCAACCTGCGTTGGGGTAACATACTAGCCTGCGCTGGGGTAACACCCACTACTGGGGATCTCATCACTTCCCTCTACTAGGGAACACATCTATTCTCACTACTGGAGAAAAAAACATTTGGACCACTCCAAGATTGTCCCTAATAGAGGCTTGGTCAACATATCTTCTACATGTTCGTCAGTAACAATATACTGGAGCAAGTGTCTCGTCATAGTCTCCCCCCTCTTGCTGGGAGAATCCTTTAGACACAGATCATGATTTGTATATCTCTAGGCTATTTATCTGCAACATGCTTGATCTTTTATATCAACTTGGAAGTCACCACTTACTTCCCTTCTTGTCTCAAAATCAAGGAAAAGATATGTATCCCAGTCCTTCTATCTGGCTTCCTCCTCATTCACTGTAGCAAAGTTTACTAAAGAAAGGGAATATTCTCATAATATCTCATATCTCCTTGAATCCTCTGAAGCTTCGATCTAGCCTTCTAAAATGATGGCACCTGCCTGCCAGTCTTAGAAGACATCTCTCTCTTCCATTTGAATCTGAAAGTCTCTGAGTCTCCATTCTCTCTATGAAGCTTGACTCCCTCTGAGTCTATATAATCTTCGGAGCCATCTTCTCCCTCTGTGTGTGATGATTCCCTCTGCAGTCTCCTGTGAATGGTCCTTGGGAGGCTGCTCCTCCCTAATGGATCGTGAGGGTTGAATCCCTCTAAACTCTATCTCCTTTTGATATGTTATTCGGTGGGGTCACCTGCCTCACCACCGGTGGAACCATCTAATTCTCATGATATGGCTCATCAATGCTGCATCGTGCAAAGTTTCATGTGACCACACTGGTCTCTTCTTGGTTACTGCAATGATTCTGGGTAGGCCCTTCTGGCTCTACTAACTCTTCTTGATGATCTGAAGAGTGATCAACTTCACTAGAGGGATTTGTTCGGTCATCTTTGGATCCTTCTGCTCCTTAAAATCAATCTCCATATGAGATACTTTGTATCTCGCAAAAGTACCTTTATTCATCTTCTTATTCTTTGGTACATGGATGTATACGGTCATATATACAACTTCTTATCTGGATAGTTTTCTCCATGTCTCAAACTAGAGACCATCTAATATGTTGTCTTCTACAACTGTCACTATAGATTCCCTCAGATTTATCACCTATGACCTTCCTGGAACAAGGACAACAATGGGAAAATAATGGACAAGAATAATACTTTTATAATAATAAAAACAAGAAAGAGAACGATAATCATAGTATATCCTTCTCAAAGCTATTTCTTGTGACCTTCCTAGAATAAGAGCCAAAATAAAAATAGAATAATAAGAAATTGGAACAACACTCTTCTAGTGTTATGATCAAACATTCCTCCATGGTAACCTGCCCATTACAAGAAAAAAAGAACAAAAAGTATAATAGCATTTTCATAAGAACATATCTATGTCAACAAGAAAAATGAAATCTCATGGTAATCATCATATTACTACCAAGGTGACCTGCCTGGAAGAAAAACAAGAAGTATCTCCTAGAGGAGATGTTAGCTCATCTTCTGACCAAGTACAATAAGCATTTATATCAATAGTACTCACATGCTGCCAAGTATTCATTGTATCTAGCAGTAATGGAAACTTTCAAGGATTGTTGTAACATCTAGTAATGTAGAAATTATCAAACTTGATATGTGAAAATTGGAAACTTATTAATTTATTCAAACCTGGAATTTGGAGTCTTATCTTCAAGAACAAGTGTTGTTTATTTTCTTCCGAGTCTCCTTCACTCAAGATGACAAGTATTCTCTTCAACATTTCCCCTGTACTTAAGACAATATGCTTTCTAGACATAAATCTGAGTTAGAGAATATAGTGCAAATAAACTCTAAAGTCTCAACCTTAATCAATCTAATACTTTGACTAAAGTTGGTTTCTAACTTTAACTTTGAACAGAGGTTAGTATGATAATCATAACTTCAATAGATCAAAATACAACTAGATGTTCATAAGGTCACAATAATGCCATAAAAACTAGAGACATGTGAAAACAATCAAACTTGGAGTGAGTTGTTCCTCTGAATGTGTTGGATCTGAGATCCTTCTGGATCTACGATTATTGCTTGGACTAGAGATCCATTCTCCTGCAATCACACTCAAAATAGTGATACAGTTTAAACATATCTAAGTACATACCTCCGGTAGAAGCGACAAGCAACGACAAACAGTGGCACCATTCAGTAGCAGTGGCAAGCAATGACGAACCATAAAACTTAAAAGTGCTCCAACTTGCAATATAAAGGTAACTGGAGATGATCTAGCGTAAGGCACACTAGAACAACCAAAGATTAGGCCAACGTTTCATAGAAACTTTACTGCAACGAGTGTTGGCACTATAATTGGTGCTGCAACTGGTACTGCAACTGGTGCTGTAACTGGTGCTGCAACTGGTGTTGCAACTGGTGCTGCAACTGACACTGCAACTGGTGCTGTAAATGGCATGAACGAATTGGCATGAAGGAACTGGCACTACAAACCTAGGGTTTTTATGTGGAAACCCTAATATCTCAACTTCCAAAATTTGTAGATCTGATCCGAGGAAGAGATGTGCCCTACATAGGCGGCCTTCTTAGCGAGTTCAGTAAGTGATCAACAATATTGGAAATGGGGGAAACTAAGGATCTTCCTTCTAATGGTTATACTGTTACGAAGGAAACCAAATCTGAAACCATGTTGAAATTTTGGTATGCTCGTTTAACCATAGACAATGTCATATAATTGTCACCCAAGCATAGGCATTCACATATGCCACCTCTAAGCACACTAACCTTTACTTAGAATAATTCCAACAAGCCTACTCTAGAGCAAACAAATAAACCCTAGTTGCTAACTGCAACAACAAATCAAGACAAGTAGAGCACTCCTTCTCCAAGGGTAGTGCACAAGAGAGAGAGTCTCCATATTCACAGAACAAGTACCATACAAAACTGTAGAAACTACAACTGCACTACTCTCTCTCTCTCTTAAACATTCACCATAACTAGCAAGAATATCACCAAGAAAATCACTAAGAGAGAGACAAAGACCAAGAGATGACCATGCGCTTTTATTCCTCCTTACAACTGTAGTTGTAGATGCAACTACATCTCTCCACAAGACTTGCACATTGATTGAGTGTACAAATGAGCTAAAACTTCATCTATTTATATTAATATGTCCAATGAAATTTTTGGTTGGGCCAACCTGACTTTCTGGTAATTATATTTTTTGTTTATCTTTTTCCTGTGGAGCCGAATTGTATTTCTGGAATATAATATTCTAATATTATTTATTCTACTAGGACGACTTTCTTCTAGGGTTTCCACACATCTGCTTAATGGTTCACTTGCTTCCAGAATATTCTATTCTAAGTCATAGGTTACACGTAGAGGTTAATACCTCCCGCAGCTACCAAAACATCAACAAGATATTCCATAGTTACACAATATTTGAGGATCTTGTGTTGGGATTTGCACAGGTACAAATTATGCAATAACATGACCCTTATTTATATCTATCGATGAAAACCTAATCATAAACACCTCCTATCTATCTATTGGAGCTTCTTTAATGAGACCGCATAACATTTATTCCATGCTAACTAACTAGTGGGCCTTATTTAATAATAAAAAACTTAGAATGACCGCCATAACTAAATTATTATTACTCTAGTGGGTCCTTTGGCCCCAAGTTGCACCCCTAGGGAGGAACTCAATATTCCACCCCCCTTCAAAAGGTGTTTCTATCAACGCTTGTAGTGAGGATGTATAATCATAAATCTGGATCCCATGCATGGGTGTTGATCATAACCATGAAGTAGTTCGAGGAACTAGGGTCCCATGTACAAGGGTTGGAAACAACGTCAAAGTAGTTCAAGAATCTCATACATAAACTTGGATCCCATGTACGAGTGTTGATTTCCACCCTCAAGTAGCTAGTGTGCCATGTGCAAGTATAACTACAATGTTGAATGAATTCAAGAAGATCATACATAAACCTGGGCCCCATGTCTAGGTGCTTATGTTGATGCCCAAATAATGACTCATAAGCTCGATGAATGGATGATTATTGTGATATGAATTCCCACCATGGTCATGCGAATCAAAATAAATAGAATCCAAAAAAAAATATTGCACATAGTTGTAAAGGATCAGAGGTGGATCTGGAGGGAACAATACCATTGGAGAATATGGAAGTTGAACATTGATATCATAACATGATCTTGATTCCCCTCAATGATGTTCTCTACATAAGGTGGAATAGAGTCATCAAATATAATGTGAAATTAGTTGTCTTCTTAGAAATGATAACTATTCATGTACCAATTATCACAAGCACCCTTTAAATCCTACTAGGCATATATGTCTCTAGTATACTTTTTGTTGATGAAATAATGCATCCTAACCATGACCAATCTCTTGAATTCATTACAAATGTGATTAAACATCCAACACAAATTGACACACTTCCTCCCTAGATCATGGACCTCGACAATGCCATTTTGTAGTTTCGTTAGTGTTTGAGGGACGACAATTTACAAGGGATGTAACACACTAGATATTGATTGGAATTATATCATATAATATAACAAATGAATGGCCCAAAAATCCCCTATCCAATGGAATTGGTTTGGTTGCAATCATGGTAATCTGTCAAAATATATATACTTTACAATATGCGAGACTATCAACAAACACCCCCATAAGAGATGATTTTAAATCAACGATATCTCCACTTCCCATGCTTCGGTTGGGATTATTTTCTTTTGAACTTTTTTTTTAGATGAATTCAGACTTGCACTTGTTTT
The DNA here is from genome assembly GCA_009831015.1 of Picea engelmannii. NCBI lineage: Eukaryota > Viridiplantae > Streptophyta > Pinopsida > Pinales > Pinaceae > Picea > Picea engelmannii. Next base: position 43,217 of record ML827064.1, on the reverse strand, counting down.
TTTCAAATTTTTCATAAAAAACTATAGGGATTGATATGAGTGTCACAACCCTCTTTTTCCCTTGAAAGATATACAAAAAGAAAGAAAAAAAGACTTCCACTTTATTTCCCAAGAAATAGCTCTGATACCAATTGTTACGATCCTTAAGTCTTAAAATTAATCACAATCAAGATATTTAGAAATGATCACACTTTATTTAATATCAAAACCCTTAAGGTGGGGAAACATTGTACAATGATCCTTTCATGGAAGGAATATACTCATGTTCACTTTCCTCTTAAGGTAGGGCCCTTATTTATAGCTATTGATGAAACTCTAATCATAAACACCTCCTAACTATCTAGTGGAGATTCTTTAATGAGACCATGTTATATTTATTCCATGCTAACTAACTAGTGGACCTTATTTAATAATAACGAACATAGTGGACCTAGTCTGCATTACATTGAATGGCCACTATAATTGCACTATTATTTCTCTAGCGGGCCCTTCGTCCCTCAGTCACACCCTTAGGGAGAATCCCAATATTCCACCCCATTTCAAAAGGTGTCTCTCTCAACACTTGTATTGAGGATGTACAATCATAAATTAGGATCCCATGTATGGGTGTTGACCATAATAGTGAAGTAGTCCATAGAAATAAGGTCCCATGTACATCAACGTTGGCCAAGTAGCTCATACATAACTTGAATCCTATGTGCGAGTGTTGATTTCCACCCTAAATTAGTCAGTGCCCCATGTGCAAGTACTAAATACAATGTTGAAGGAATCCAAGGAGCTCATCCATAAACCTAGGTCCGATGTCTAGGTGCTCGTGTTGATGCTCAACTGATGACTCATAAGTTTGATGAATGGCCAATTATTGTGCTATGAATTCCCATTGTTACCCCTTCTCACCTAGGGATAACTAGAGGAAATCCACATTGTAGACAATGGTCCCAGAGATGATGACCATCATTCTCCATATACAACAACCCCTCAGATGCCTCTTACTCATCATTTCTCAGCCCATTCACTTGATCAACATACTCATCCGATCACAGTGGTCTATGTTGGTCAAATTCTATGTATACATCCTTGACATTAAATCTATCAATCTGGGAGTGTAGAATTTGAGGCCCAAGCACAAAAAATGAAGTATCAAAGCTTAATCCAGCCTATGCTAACAACTAATGTC